>PVKE010037535.1:0-15854 GCA_004027555.1 Craseonycteris thonglongyai
TCTTCAGTGCATATTTATTTCTATTTTACTTTTGACAGATAGAGAGAGAGACAGAGACAGAGACAGTTAGAGAACCGAACTGTGGGAACTCCCCAGTTCAGCATGTGGGTCCTGCCTGGGCCGGAGCCGGGATTCGATCCCCGGTCCTCGTGGCCTCAAAGCGAGCGCTCAACCCGCTGAGCCGTCCCGGCTTTCCCTACATAAACTTAATGGTAACCTCTTAAAAACAAAATCAGCCATGAGATATATAACATAAAAAAAAGATCAAACAGAGGAAAAATCATAGACCACCACCAAACTAAAATAACAGACAGAAACAAACAAAAAATAACAAACAAACAGAATAACAAAGAAAACACTGAGCTGCCAGAAAACAAAAGATGCAATGACTATAGAAAATTCTCATATATCAATAATCACCCTAAATGTAAATGGACTGAACTAACTAGTAAAAAGGAACGATGTAGGAGACTGGATTAAAAAACAAAACAAAATAAAACAAACAAACAAACAAACAAAAAAACTAACCATATGCTGCCTCACAGTGACACATTTCAGCTACAGGGACAAATATAGGCTCAAAGTAAAAGGGTGGAAACCAATACGCCAAGGAAATGGCATCCAGAGAAAAATGGGTATAGCCATATCTGATAAAACAGACTTCAGGATAAAAAAGGTAACAGGAGACAAAGATGGACACTTCATAATGATAAAATGGACAATACAACAAGAAGACATGATATTTATTAATATATATGCCCCCAATCAGGAAGCACCAAAATATACAAAGCAACCACTATCAGAACCAAAGGGACTAACTGACATAAACAATCATAGTAAGGAAAATAAATATCCCATTGACAGCCACAGAAAAATCATCAAAACAAAAAATCAATAAGAAAATATCAGCTTTAAATGATAAATTAGACCAATTAGACATAACTGACATTTACCGAATGCTTCATCCGTCCTAAAGCACAGGACTATACATATTTTTCTAGTGTGCACAGAACATTAAGAATAGACCATATTCTGTGACATAAAACTAGCTCTAGCTGAGCAAGTTTAAGAAGATTAAAATTATACCAAGTGTATTCTCTGACCACAACACTATGAAATTGGGGATCAATTGAAAAAAGAAAGTAGGAAAAACCACATATATGTGGTGATTAAACCTCATACTATTAAAAAAAACTGGATAAAAGAAGAAAAAATTTTAAAGATTAAAAATATGTATAAGTAAATGAGAATGAAAACACATTGTATCAAATTAGTGGGATGTAACAAAAGCAGTATTAAGAGAGAAATTTATATTACAAGCTTATCTCAAAAAACCAGAAAAATCCCAAACAACAAAACATAATATCTTAATGTACTAGAAAAAGAACAAATGAAACCCTAGGTACTCAATAATAATAATAATAATAATAGCAATACTAAATGAAATAGAAAATAAAAAGACAATAGAAAAAACTGGTAACAAAAACCTGGTTCTTCAAAATGATTAATATAATTGACAAACCCCTAGCTAAACTCACTAAGGTGAAAAGAGAAAATACCCAAATAATCAAAATAAGAAATAAAAGAGGAATTCTGATGGACACCACAGAAATACAAAGGATCATATAAGAATAATATGAAGGACAATATGCCATATAATTCAATAACCTAGGAGAAATGGACAAGTTTCTAGAAACATATAGCCTACTTAAAACAAAATGAACTAGAATCTAAATATATCAATCAACAGTAAGAAAATCAAAACAATCACGCAATGCCTCCCCAATAGCAAAAGTCCAAGAACAGGTATATTCACTAGTGAGTTCTACTAAACATTCAAAGAGAATTTAATATCTTCCCTTAAACTCTTCTAAAAAATTGAAGAGACTACTTTCTAACTCATTTTATAAGGCCAACATTACTCTGATTCTAAAACCTGATACAAATAACACACACAAACACACACACACACAGACACACACACACACACACATACACACACAACTATGAACCAATATCTCTAATGAAAACATATGCAAAAATCCTACTAGCAAAACTGAATACAATATACAAAAATGATTATATATTATGATCAAGTGCAATTTATTCCTGGTGCACAAGGATGGTTCAACATAGGCAAATCAATCAATGTGATATACCACACAAAACAAAATAAAAGACAAAATATTATTATATTAATTGATGTAAAAAACACATTTGACAGGATACAACTTCCATTTATGACAAAAACTCTTAGTAAAATGTGTATAGAAGGAAAGTAATTGAGCATAATAAAGATTATACATAATAAACCCTCAGCTTATATTATACTGAATGGTGAAAAATAAATCTTTTTTTCTAAAATCAGAAACTAGACAGGGATGCTTTCTGTCACCATTGTTATTCAGTGTAGTACTGAAAGTCCTAGCCAGGGTAATCGGGCAAGGGAAAGAAATAAAAGGCATCAAAATTGAGAATGAAGAAGTTAAATTGTTACTTTTTGCAGATGACATAATTTTTTACATAGAGAACCCAAAAGACTCCACAAAAAACTATCCGAAACAATAAATAAATAAAGTAAATTGTAGGATATAAAATCAAAGTACAAAAACTCACTGAATCACTATATACTAACAATGAAACATCAGAAACACACACACACACACACACACACACTATCTTTTGCAATAGCAACTACAAAAATATCTAGGAATAAATTTAACAAAGAATGTGAGGAAAAGTTATAATACACTTAAAAGAAATCGAAGAAGACATAAAAAAATGGAAAGATATTCTGTGTTCGTGGATTGGAAGAATTGACATTGTTTGAATGGCCTTATTACTAAAAAAAAACCAAACACACACACACAAAAAAAACCCCCACAGATTTAGTGTAATCTCCATCAAAATTTCAACATCTTTTAAAGAAATAAATCAAAAAATGATTAGATTTTTATGAATTACAAAGGACTTTGAACAGTCAAAATTATTGTACAAAGAAAGAGCAAGACTGGAGGAATCACATTCCCTGACTTCAATTTATACTACAAAGCTGCAATAATCAAAGTAGCATGGTATTGGCAGAAACAGACACACAGACCAATGGAATAGAATTAAAAACCCAGAAATTATATATATATATATATATATATATATATATATATATATATATATATATATATATAATTTTTCATAAAAAGCCAAAAACATATAATGAAAAAGCAAAATCCTCTTCAATAAATAGTGCTAAGAAAAATGAAAAGGCATGTGCAAAAGATTATTAGACTGCTTTCTATCCCATATTCTAAAATTAACTCAAAGTGGATGAAAATTCCAAACACAAGACCTGAAACAATAAAATGCATAAAGAAAATATCAGCGATAAACTTATGGACCTTGAGTTCAGAGAGAAATTTATGATTTTGACCTTAAAGCCTCCAATGAGGGGCTAATATCCAAAAAATATTAAAAGCTCATACAAATCATCATCATCAACAACAATAACAAAATCAGTCAAAAAATGGGCAAAAGATTCAAATAGACACTTCTCCCAAGAACACATACAAATAGCTAACAGATATAAGAGGTCAAATAATTAAGTTCACAAACTTGCCACCTGTGCTTAAATTAGCAGAACTGTATGAACAAGTTGGTAAGGTTTCATAACCGTGGTATATCAGGGTCTCACAGCTGTGTTTGTGTTGATGTGTGATAGTATTCTGCTGAATGGCATTCATTATTGATGCATGTTTTTGTGTGCCAGCTTGAGAATGTTGAAGTTGAATTAGAACAACAAATTAATTTCTAGTTTAACTTGGCAAGGGTGGAAGTGAAATCAGGCACACACTAGTCCAGGCACATGCTAGGCATAAAGTTTATTGGGATAATACCTGAAGAAAACAGCAGTGTACAAAATGGTGAAACATTTTTCTAATATGAAAGAAAGGAAACGTCATCAAGATGGTGGCATGAGAGGAACTCTTGAAACCTCTCCTGGAAACACAACAATTTAAACAACTAAAATCCAACCAGAGAATCCCTAAGCAATATATAGACTCAGCTGAGGTTCCCACTCATCAAAAGAAAATATCTAAAGCTGGAGAAATGAAGGTGAGTGAGAGAGAAAGAGGGGAGCAGTGTGGAGACTCACCATGGAGACCTACACAGTGACCGACCCAGAGGCTGATCTGAGTCCAGCAGGGGAGAGACTGACTGAGGTGGGAGTGTGGGGGCATGGGTCCAGGAGCAGAATGACTCTGGGCAGGCTGGAGGCCTGGAATGGACAGAGGCAGAGGCACAGATGGCCAGAGCTTGGGGTGGATGGAAAAAGTGATTGTGACAAGAGGCCCAGGAAAAAGTATGGGGGGAGCAGCTGGGGCATGGTGAGTGGCCAGAGCGCGGTGCAGAGGGCCAAAGCGAGGCACCCACAGCAGCCAGAGATCAGTGCAGGTGACCAGAGTGAAGATCCAGCTGCCAACGCTTGGGTTTTCGGCTAGAGCTGGGGGCCTGCAGAGCATGAGGTCAACAACTGGAGCCGGATGCAGGTGCTCCAGTGTCTGGAGCACAAACACCAGGAGTGTGTTGACAGCTGAGGCGTAGAGTGGCCCTCAGTGAGGTGGGGCCCCAACCGGAACACTGTATGACTTGGACTAGAAGCCTGGCTGCTTCCCCTTGCTGTCTCCCAGGGCTTGCCCCACAGGACACACCCATGGCCTGCCTTCAGTGAGCTGCTGCCAGGAACCTGCTATTACCCTGTGATGCAATCAGACCTGCACCTTTCCCAACGAACCCCACCCTCACTCTTCCTGCTGAAGCCATCAGAGAAGAGCTGCCATTACCCTGTGGTGTAAACAGACCTACACCTTTCTGAACAAGCCTCACCCCCAGCTTTCCTTCTAAAACCAGCAGAGGAATCTAGGTGTGGCAGCTTCTGACAGCAGTGAGATCTCGGAAGCATAGAATACTATCACCCACCCTCTGACAGAGGAGGCATACAGAGACCAGGGCAACTGAATCAAGAGAAGCCTACCTCCTAGGAAATCTCCCGCTGTGAGAAAACCAAATAAATAAAATAAAATATTACAAGACACTAACACCAGCTAGGAAGTAAAAAATACCTTCACATCTACCAGGGGAAAAGTCCTTGTGTCCAGGAAATGAAACACTTCAACAGTGAAGAATACTGCTCTGAACAAAGGAGCTCAGAAAGAATGAGAAAAATCTCCAGAAAAGTAACTTGAAGATATGGAATTATATGAGCTAAATGACAGAGAATTCAGGGCTGTACTTACAAAAACATTCAAAGAGATAAAAAAAAAAAAAAAAAAAAAAAAAAAAAAAAAAAAAAAAAAAAAAAAAAAAAAAAAAAAAAAAAAAAAAAAAAAAAAAAAAAAAAAAAAAAAAAAAAAAAAAAAAAAAAAAAAAAAAAAAAAAAAAGCTAACAGAGTACACAGAAGTAGCTAAGTGATCTCAGAAAGAAAATAGAATCTATAAAAAAGATGCAAATATAAATTCTGGAGATAAACAACACAATAAAAGAAATGAAAAACAAAATAGCTAGCATGGGAAGCAGAGCTGACCAGATGGAGGAAAGAATTAGTGACATTGAAGGCAAAAATATGGAAATGTCACAGAGAAAGAAAAGAGAGAACTTAAAAAAAAAGAAATGAAAGATATCTACAAGAACTATCTGGCTCCATTAGAAAAAATAATATTAAAATAATAAGTATTCCGGAGGGAACAGAAGACAAGATGGGCACAGAGAATTTACTCAGACAAATAGTAGATGAGAACTTCTCAAATCTATGGAAAGAATTAGAACCTCAAATAGAAGAAGGAAACTGGACCCCTGGCTACTTGAATCCTAGCAGACCCTCTCCAAGGCACATTATGCTAAGATATCAAAGGTCAAATACAGAGAAAGAATCCGCAAGACAGCCAGAAAGAAGAACCCCATAGCCTATAAAGAAAAGCCCATCAGATTTCTCAACAGAAAATCTATAAGCCAGAGGAAATGGAACAAAGTATTTAAAATATTAAAGGAGAAAAATTACCAGCCAATAATCCTTTATACAGCAAAGTTATCCTTTAGATATGAAGGAGGAATAAAGACCTTTTCACACATACAAGAACTGAAAGAATTCTCCAGAACAAGGACAGCATTTAAAGAAATACTGAAGGAGGCGATTGGACATGAAACCTAAAGAAAAGTAAATAGGGATAAACTAGAACAACAAAAATATTAAAAAAAAAGGTGGAAGTAAAGTTTAAGTTCCCAAAGAAATGGAGATAAGAAACATTCTTAAGAAAAGGAACCACTGCATATATGGCACTTTCTTTTATATAAAGTTAATGGTAAACACTGAGAAAGAACTTAGAACTTGGACACAAAACAGTAAAAGATAATACAGAAAAAAAAAATCATAAACACCATCAAATTAAAATAATCAATGGGAATAAAAAAAGCAAAGGAACAATAAAAAAAGAGCTACTAGAAAACAGGAGATAAAATTGCAATAGAAAATCCTCATATATCAATCATCATGCTAAATGTAAACAGACTGAACTCACCAATAAAAAGACAGAGTAGCGAACTGATTTAAAGAACAAAAACCAACCTTATGCTGTCTATAAGAGACATACCTCAGCCACAGGGACATACACAGATTTAACTTGAAAAGGTGGAAAAAAATACTCCAAGCAAATGGCACCCAGAGAAAATCCTATGCAACCATACCTACATCTGACAAAGCGGACTTCAGAATCAAAAATATAATAAGAGACACAAATGGACATTTCATGATAAAGGGGACAATACAACAAGAAGATATTGTACTTATTAAGATATACACCCCCAACCAAGAAGCACCAACATTTACAGAGCAACTACTAACAGATCTAAAAGGAGAAATTGACAACACAATTATAGTAGGGGACTTAAACACCTCATTGACAGCCATGAACAGATCATCCAAACAGAAAATATATAAATATCAGCTTTAAATGATACATCGCAGCAACTGGACATAATTGACATTTACAGGACACTTTACCTTAAAACACAGGACTATACATTCTTTTCTGGTGCACACGAAACATTTTCAAGGATAGACCACATGCTGGGACACAAAGCTAGCCTCAGCAAATTTAAGAAGATCAAAATCATACCAAGGTTATTCTCAGATCACAAAGCTTTGAAATTGAATATCATCTACAAAAAGAAAACAAGAAAAACCACATATATATGGAAATCAAACAACATATTATTAAAAATAACTGGGTCAAAGGAGAAGTAAAAGAAGACATTAAAAATACACAGAAACAAATGACAATGAAAACAAAACATTCCAAAGTTACTGGGATGCAGCAAAAGTAGTAATATGAGGGAAATTTATATCACTACAAGCCTTTCTCATGAAACAAGAAAAATCATAAGTAAACAACCTAATATCACATCTTCAAGAACTAGAAAAAGAAAACACAAAACATCCAAAGCCAGCAGAGGAAAGGATATAATAAAAATTAAAGCAGAACTAAATGAAATAGAGAATAAAAAATAAACAGAAAAAAAATAATGTAATAAAGAGCTGATTCTTTGAAAAGATTAATAAAATTGACAAACCCCTGGCTAGGTTCACCAAGAGAAAAAGAGAAAACACACAAATAACCCGAATTAGAAATGAAAGAGGGAGGGAGAAAAAAGATGGCGGCATGAGAGGAGAACGCTGATAACTGTCTGGGAAGGGATTTGTGAACAGAGGGGAATCCACAGGGGAAACCCGGAGAAGCAACCTCAACTAAGAGAACCACACAACGCAGAACAACACACAAAGGTTAGAGAAAAAAGGGGAGAGCGGGACAGGGAAGAGGAAGCAGTGGTTCAGGGACAGAGACTCAGAGCACGGCCCAGGGCTGGCAAAAACAAAGAGGGATTGGGGGACTGCAGTCAAAGTGGAGCTGGATCAAGGGTGGGCTGGAAGCCAAGACCTAGAGAGCGTGGAAGACCTACAGGAATGTGGACAATTTAACATATGAACTCAAGGGACAGCACGCAGTGCCCTAATCAGATCACAGAGCATAAAGTGGAACAGGGACTGTGGAGCAGGGTGGCTGCACTTCCCGGCGGGCGGGGTGAGAGCAGGGCACCAGCCCACAACAGCTCAGCACCCCTGATTTATGAAGGAGATTGACTGTGAGGGAGTGCCTTCTGAAGACAGGGCTCTTGGAGTGAGGGCTGGGGCTTGAGTGGGCATAACTTCATTAGACATGCTTAGAGTGAATCCAGCGGTCTCAACAGAGCGGGGAGCATAGAGCAACTGCCACCTGAGCTACAGCCTGTGCGCACAGGGCTTTTGGCACCCTGCTCACCAGGCCACTGCAGCACCGCTGCCTGCACGTGAGACCGACTTTCAGCGCCCTGCCCACTGGCCCACTGCGGCACCACTGCCTACTCGCCAGCGCGCAACCGGGCTTTCGGCGCCCTGCCCACTGGGCCGCTGCAGCACTGCTGCCTGCTCCCAAGCATGCAACTGGGCTTTTGGCGCCTCGCCCATCAGGCTGCTGGGGCACTGCTGTCCGGGCGCGCAACTGGGCTGTCAACCCGGACACAGCGGTGTCATTGCCTGCGTGCGGGACTGCCCAGTCAGCTGGGGCTTCTGCCAAGCCCCAACCCATCCAAGCACTGCCCTGCAGGCTTGGCTTACAGACACGATTAAAGGAGGGGCAGCCAGGCAAGGAGAGAAAGACCAGAGCTCCTGGACCCCGCCCGCACTGAACCACAAGCCCCCCTGCTGAAAGAAGAATCTGCTATTGTGTCCCAGGCCCACCCTAGTTCCTACTCACATGCCCCCACCCCTGGCCACACCTTTACTACCCTGAGATCTAACAGCTAAGACAGAAACCTGAAGTGCCCCAGGACACAGAAGCTGTGTGCTTCCCCCAACTCTCTCCCAAAATCTCCTTCTCCCACAATTGAGCCCCCCCAAAAAAAATGAAGAGAAGCCCATCTGATAGGCAAACCCCCAGAGGAAAAACATACTCATGCCTAAAGCAAAAAGAATCACATTAAACACAATGCACACCTCAGAATCCAAAGCCCCTCCAGAAGATCAGGGGTAGTCTTTAGTAAAGGAACTTGCACACTTGGAATCAAATCTAAGTGGAACAGAATTCAGGGCTGTAATGATCAAGAAGAGCTCACTCAATGCTAGCAAAGTACCCAGGCACAGTTAAATGACCTCAACAAGAAATTTTCTGAGCAAAATGAGTACTTTACCAATAAAATTGAGAAGCTAGAGCAGAATCAAAAGCAACTCCTTGAAATGAAAGGAATCATGGGAGAGATGAAAAAAGAACTGACCAGCATAGGAAACAGGGCTGACCAGCTAGAGGAAAGGATGTATGAAATCGAAGATACAAACATGAAAATGTCACAGAGGGAAGAAGAAAGGGAAAGGAGAATCAAGAGAAACGAAGGAGCCCTACAAGAATTCTCTGACTCCATCAGAAAAAACAACATTAGAATAATAGGGGTACCAGAAGGAAGCGAGATGAAATCTTCTCAGAGTCTACTAAAACAAATAGTGGATGAAAATTTCCCTAACCTGTGGAAAGAATTACAGCCCCAAATCCAAGAGGAAAGTAGAAGCCCTAACTACCTAGACCCTAGCAGATCTTCGCCAAGGCACATTGTTCTGAAGATGACAAAACCCAATGACAAAGAAAGAATCCTCATGGCTGCCAAGGAAAAACAAAATATAACTTTCAAAGAACAAACTATCAAGCTGTCACCAGACTTATCAGCAGAAACTCTGCAAGCCAGGAGGGAGTGGAGCCCAATCTTCAAAATATTAAAAGAGATAAATCTTCAGCCAAAAATTAACTATCCAGCAAAATTAACCTTTAGATATGAAGGAGGAATTAAGGCCTTTTCAGATATACAGAAGCTGAGGGAATTCTCCAGCTCAAAACCGGCACTCCAAGAAATACTGAAGGAGGCTATCTGACCTGAATCAAGAAATCAAAATAAATGGAGAAAAGTTGGGACAACAAAAAAATAAAAAGGAAAGAAGAAATGGATATGGGATATCCTTATATATCAATCATCACCCGGAATGTAAATGGACCGAACTCACCAATAAAGAGGCACAGGGTAGCAGATTGGATTAAAAAACAAAATCCAACCATATGCTGCCTACAAGAGACACACCTCAGCCACAGGGACAAACATAGACTCAGGGTAAAAGGATGGAAAATAATACTCCAGGCAAATGGCAGTCAGAGAAAAGCTGGAGTGGATTTCTGATGAAAAAGATATCAGGATAAAAAATATAATAAGACATAAAGATGAACATTACATCTTGATAAAAGGTACAATACAACAAGAAAACATGACACTCATCAATATATATGCTCCGAATCAGGAAGCACCAAAATTTATAAAGCAACTACTAACAGATCTAAAAGGAGAATTTGACAAAAGTACAATTATAGTAGGGAACCTAAACATCCCTCTGACAACATTGGACAGATCATCCAAGCAGAAACTAAATAAGAAGATTGCAGCTTTAAATGATACAATGCAGGAAATGGACATAATTGACATTTACAGGTCATTCCATCCTACAACAAAGGGCTATACATTTTACTCTAGTGCACATGAAACATTTTCAAGGATAGACCATATCCTGGGACTTAAATTCAACCTCACCAAATTTAAGGGCATCCAAATCATACCAAGTGTATTCTCAGACCACAAAGCGTTGAAACTTGAGATCAATTGCAAAAGATCAAGTGCAGAGAGAACCACATATACGTGGAGATTGAACAACATGCTACTAAAAAGTGACTGGGTTAAAGAGGAAATTAAACAAGAGATTAAAAAATTTGTAGAAACGAATGACAATGAAAACACGACATACCAAAATTTCTGGGACACAGCGAAAGCAGTATTAAAAGGAAAATTTATATTCTTACAGGCCTACCTTAAGAAACAAGAAAAACTACAAGTAAACACCCTCATATCTCATCGTATAGAGCTAGGAAAAGAAGAACAGAGGTCCCCCAAACCCAGCAGAAGAAAAGAATTAATAAAAATCAAAGCAGAACTTAATGAAATACAGAATAGAAAAACAATAGATAAAATTAATGCCACAAAGAGCTGGTTCTTTAAATAAATCAATAAAATTAACAAACCACTGGATAGGCTCACCAAAAAACACAGAGAAAAATCCCATATTTCCAGAATATGGAACTATAGGGGAGAGATTACAAATGATGCTGCAAAAATACAAACAATCATAAGAGATTATTATGAAAGCCTCTATGCCAACAAATTTGACAACCTAGAGGAAATGGACAAATTTCTATAAACATAGTTTACCTAAACTGAACCAAGAAGATTTGGATAACCTAAATAAACCAATCAACAGTACAGAACTTGAAACAATTATTCAAAAATTGCCCAAAGGCAACAGGTCTGGACCAGATGGCTTTACCAATGAATTCTGCCAGTCATTCAAAGAACTAATGCCCATCCTCCTAAAACTACTCCAGAAAATTCAAAAGGATGCAGTGCTACCCAACTCTTTCTATGAAGCTAATAGCACCCTAGTACCAAATCTCACTGATGAACACTGATGCAAAAATCTTTAATAAAATTTTAGCTAAGGGAATACAACAATCCATTAAAAAGATTATTCACCATGACCAAGTGGGATTCATCCCAGGGGCACAAGGATGGTTCAACATACGCAAATCAATCAATGTAATCCAGCACATAAACCAAACAAAGGATAAAAACCACATGATTATCTCTATCGATGTAGAAAAAGCATTCGACAAGATACAACATCCATTTATGATCAAAACACTTAATAAAATGGGTATACAGAAGGGAAGTACCTCAACATAATAAAGGTCATATATGACAAACCCTCAGCAAATGTTATATTGAATGGGGAAAAACTGAAACCTTTTCTTCTAAAATCAGGAATGAGACAAGAATGAACCCTGTTACCACTGTTATTCAACATAGTGTTGGAAGTTCTAGCCAAAGCCATCAGGCAATAAAGAGAAATAAAAGGCTTCCAAATTGGGAATGAAGAAGATAATCTGTCACTTTTTGCAGACCACATGATCCTTTATATAGAAATCCCAAAGACTCCACCAGAAAACTGTTAGAAATAATAAATTAATACAGTAAAGTTGCAGGATACAAAATCAATGTACAAAAATCCACAGCATTTTTATACACAAACAACAAAACGTCAGAAAAAGAAATGAGAAAAATGATACTATTTGCAATCAAAACAAAAAGAATAAAATACTTAGGAATAAACTTAACAAAGAACATGAAGCACTTATACACAGAAAACTATAAGACACTATTCAAAGAAATGGAAGAAGATACAAAGAAATGGAAAGGTATTCTGTGTTCATGGATTGGAAGAATCAACATGGTTGAATGGCCATATTACCCGAACCAATATACAGATTTAAAGCAATTACCATCAAAATCACACAGACATTCTTTCAAGAAATAGATTTTTTAAATTATCAGATTCATATGGAACAACAAAAGGCCCCAAGTCACCAAAGCAATCCTCTGAATAGAAAATAAGGTTGGAGGCATCACATTCCCTGACTTCCGTCTGTACTACAAAGTCTCAATAATCAAAACAGCTTGGTATTGGCAGAAAAACCGACCTTACAGATCAATAGAATGAATTCAAAAACCCAGAAATGAACCCACAAACATATGGACAGATAATTTTTGAAAATGAGCAAAAAATATACAATGGGGAAAAGAAGGCCTCTTCAGTAAATGGTGCTGGGAAAATTGGAAAACCACATGCAAAAGAATGAATCTGGACTGTGAACTGTCACCATATACCAAAATTAACTCAAAGTGGATTAAGGAGCTCCACATAAGATCTGAAACTACTAAGTGCATAGAAGAAGGCATTGGCACTAAACTTACAGACCTTGGGTTCAGAGAGCACTTTATGAACTTGACCCCAAAGGCAAGGGGAGTAAAAACAAAAATAAACGCATGGGACTATATCAAACTAAAAAGTTTCTACACAGCAAAGGACACTGTCAACAAAATAAAAAGGAAACCAACCGAATGCGAGAAAATATTTGCAAACAGTGCCTCTGAGAAGGGGCTAATATCTAAAATATATAAAGAATTCATACAACTCAAGAAAAAAAAACCAAAAAAACAATCCAATTGAAAATGGGCAGAAGACCTAAACAGGCACTTCTCTCCTGAAGACATACAAACAGCCAACAGATACATGAAAAAATGCTCAACGTCAGTAGCAATTAGGGAAATGCAAATTAAAACCACAATGAGATATCAGCTCACACCTGTTAGAATGGCTATAATCCACAAGACAAAGAATAACTAGTGCTGGAGAGGCTGTAGACAAAAATGAACCCTCATACACTGTTGGTGGGAATGTAATTTGCTACAACCACTGTAGAAAGCAATGTGGAGATTCCTCAAAAAACTAGGAATGGTAGTGCCATATGACCCAGCAATCCCTCTCCTGGGTATCTACCCCCCAAAAACCTGGAAACCTTAAAGATTTATGTACCCCAGTGTTTATCGCAGCACTGTTCACGGTGGCCAAGTTGTGGAATCAACCAAAGTGTCCTTTGACAGATGACTGGATAAAGAAGTCATCATACATTTATACAATGGACTGCTACTCGGCAATAAAAAAAGATGAAATACAGCAATTTGTAACAACATGGACGAACCTTGAAAACATCCTATTAAGCAAAATAAGTCAGAGTGAAAGAATCAAGAAACATATGACCTCACTTATAGGTGGAATATAAAACTGAAAGAAACAAAAACTCATGGACACAGTCAATAATTCAATGGTTACCTGAGGGTAAGGGGGGAGGTGTGTGGAAGAGCTGGGGGTGGGGGTGTAGGGAGGGGCAATTAAACATATGATGATGGAAAGTGAGCTGATTCTGGGTGATGAGCACATAATGTGATGTATAGACAATATAATGTAGAATTGTACACCTGGAAACAATGTAATTGATATCAGTCAATGTCACCCTAATAAATTTAACCTAGAGAAAGAGAAAGAGAACAATGAAATAATGTAGGAAGGAAGGAAGAAAGAAAGCATTGTTGATGAAGAGAGGTCAGGGTGGCTGGTAATGAGCAGAAATGATGAACACGTTGCAAAAACCTGTTGAATTTTGTGTCAAAATTATTGGCTGACTTTGAGAAATGTAGCAGGCCAAGGAAACATAGGATGGAGAAACAGGAAAATTTGAACTAAAAATCTTGGCACAAGAAAGGTGTTTGAAAAAGTTGTACCAAAGTAGCTCACTGATGAACAAAAGCAAAGAAGAGTTCAAGTTTGCCAAGACCTTTTGGAGAAACAAGAGAATGTTCTGAGCCATATTGTCACTAGTAATGAAACATGGGTGTACCAGTACAACCCTGAAACAAAGTGTCAAAGTACATAATGGATGTCAGCAAATTTGCTATGACCAAAAAAGTTCCATTACCGTAGTCCAGTGATTGGCAAACCGCGGCTCGCGAGCCACATGCGGCTCTTTGACTCCTTGGCTGCGGCTCTTCCACGAAATGTTTAGTGCAGGCACGAAATATTATTTATTAACTTGCCTTGTAGGAGACGAGTAAACATTTTTGAAATGCAAGCCTACAGAAAAGAGGCACATTTTTAGAAAGCAACAACAGCACGGATAGTCGCTCGCAAACATGTGTATTATTATCTTCGTCGAATTGCTGCCCGCTGAAATGTATTTTAACTACAAATAGGAAGAAAGCAGTCGAGGAACTCCAGAGGAGACAAGAAAGGTCAGCTTTTGTTTTTAATCACTGGGTGCAATCTTCTAACAATGTTAATATGGCCAGTTTTGTAGTTAGTCAGGAGATTGCTCAGAGAGGAAAGCCATACATGGACAGAGACTATATAAAGAGTTGTTTTATAAGTGCATCTGAAGAGCTTTTTGGAGATTTTAAGAATAAAGCAGACATTTAAAAAAAAAATTTGAGAGATACCTTTGTCTGCTAAAACAGTGAAAGATAGAACAGTAATAATGCCTGCAAACATAACAAACCAACAAATTGAAGATCTCAAATTGGCCTCAACTCTATCAATAGCAGTTGACGAGTCTTGTGATATAAATGGCACAGCGCAAGTTTCTCTTTTTGTGCGATTTATCTCCACTACAGGCCCTAAAGAGGAACTTTTGGGATTATTGCCACTCAAAGGACAAACGCGTGGAGTACATATAGCAAATGTTGTAATTGAGTGCTTCGAAAAACATCAAATTCCATTAGAAAAAATTGTCTCGATTTCAACAGACGGAGCAAAAAGTATGACAGGTGCAAGAAATGGGTTTGTCGCTATTTTGAAAGAAAAAATTAATCACGAGATACTTACTTACCATTGTATTATTCATCAGGAAGCACTATGTGCGCAGACATTTCCTGAATTTGCAAAGTAATGGAATTGGTGATTAAGATTATCAACTCCATTGTAGCTAAAGCTCTTTACCATCGCCAATTTAAAGAATTTCTAATTGAAGTAGAGAGTGAGTATGCAGATCTTCTGCTGCATAACAAGGTTTGTTGGTTATCGAGAGGAAACGTTTTAAAATGTTTCGCTTCACTGTTTACTGAAATAAAAGCATTTCTTCTTGAGAAGAGTGTTCACTATGCAGAGCTAACGAACGATCTGTGGATCCAGAAATTTTATTTCATGGTGGATGTTACTTCTCATCTAAATCAGCTTAATCGTAAGTTACAAGGAAAAGGAAACACAATTTTTTCGATGTTAGAAGAAGTAATTTCA
>PVKE010037536.1:0-15856 GCA_004027555.1 Craseonycteris thonglongyai
CATTTGTGATTTTTAATGATAATACACAGTATAATAAGATGTAAATATAATTCTAAAAGAGGAACTCAAGTATTTTTGAATGGTGTTAACATTTAATTATATAGATATAATTAAATTATATAGACATCCAAGTTGACTGTTTAGAAGTGAATATTTGGAACTATAAATTTGTCTATTTCTTAAAACTATTTATATTACTGATATAATCCTACCATTTTCAGTTTTTGAATTTATACTACTTAAATTCATTTAGTAAGGGCAGATCTTAATTTTGGCATAATTTCTGGGATCACTTAAGACCATGTTTTTTCAATTTGCATTTGAATGCCACTACGATTGAATTCTTTCTGTCCTTAACTACGGTAACTTTATGTTTCCAGATGGAATAGTTTTTGTTAATAGATAAACAAATCATTAGTAAAGTCATCAAAATAAAAATTAGTTATCTTAAAAACTGCCAGAAAAGCTGGAAAATTACATCAAGGAATGATACTTACTTTGCCGGTTAGGCACATTAATAACATAGGAATGTACATACTGAACTTAAGCGGAAACTAAGTAGTTCAAAAATACTTATATAACCAACATTTAAATAATTTTAACCATTGATATCAGTCAATGAAACTGGTAAGAAAGACTACCCTTGCTATGCAGATTTTTTTTCTGTATGTGAAAAAGACATAATTGGTATTGGTTAATGCTGCTTATATGGGTTGATTATAGCAACACTATCTATGTCAAACTAATCCCCTTATTGATAATAATTAAAACAATTAACGGTTAATTATATATAACAATATGGAGACAGCTAATAAGATAAAACTTTTCTGGTAAGTTCTCATTTATTCTTACTGAGCTCAATCCTTTTAAATGATAAACAGCTCTAATTTTATTTATTTGTTTGTTTGTTTGTTTGTTTGTTTATATTTCACTATTGCTATCAGTAACTTTAATATTGGGGAGAAGAAAAAATTTTCCTCATCAACAAAATTTAATAAACCAGAAGCTAGGTAGAGTGTTTGAGATTTACATGTTTTCAAGTACTTCTTCCTAAATGCTAATATGTATAAAAATGACATGGGGGAACTTGTTAAATGAAATTATGATTTAGTAATTTTGGGTTGAGTTCTGTGATTCTGATTTTTAACATGCTCCCAAGTTGCTGTGGATACTGCTGGTTGGTAATTAAAAAATTAAAGAAAAAGAGTGAAAAAGGTGAAAGAGATTGAAAAGTTCAAAAGCCCAGTTATAAAACTAGTCATGAGGATGCAAATTATAGCTAGGACATATACTTAATCACATTATAATAAGGATGTATGATGTTAGATGGGTACTAAACTTATGGGCGTGATCACTTCGTATGAAATATCAATATCTGATCATTTTGTTGTGCTCCTCAAACTAATATATGATTGTATGCCAATTGTAATTGAAATATAAATTGCAAAAAAAGATCACTCTATCCCCTCTTTGGGCTAGTATAGACATGTATATATTACACTATGACTAGTAAGTTTCAGTAGTCATAATGAAAATAATATATACTCTTCCCAAAGGCTATATCAAGTAACTATATATGATTCATATTTTCTCTCATAGTGTAATTTCTTTTTCTTTCTTTCTTTCTTTCTTTCTTTCTTTTTTTTCTCTTTCTCTCTCTCTCTCTCTCTCTCTCTCTCTCCCCCTCCCCTTTCTCTCTCCTCTCTCTCTTTCTTTCTTCTTTCTTTAAAATCCATTGGCTAGTGAAAATCTTCCCTTTGAATTTTAAAATAAAAAAAACAAAACAAAAAACTTTTGAACTCTTTTTACGTTATCGTACTGTCTCCTCAATCCTTTATTTAGATGCTTCCCTCATTGACTTCTTAGCATATTAAACCTCCCCCATGTAGATGCTTTTTTTGGTTTGTTTCCCCTTAGACTTGAATATAGGATATATTTGGATATGGATATATGATAAAGACTAAGTGGTGATTGTAGATCATCACATTGGATATTGTATTTCACATTTGGAAAACAGAGGAATGTGTTTGCTATCCAAGAAAATTGTAACAAGATTTCTCTGTTCTCTCCTGAGTTGCCTGTCCATCTTCATCCAAGTTTTCCATGGCAACAATGAGCACTGTGCCAAAGGGCAGATGTGTAGTTTTCTTTGAAGAGCTGTTACAGGGACTGTATAGGTGTCTTCTCTAGAACTAACTACTTTTTCCCACAACCTTCACCTGAATAGGAATGGACCAATCAAAAATATAATTGTTACAGGAATGCTATAGGTAAAGGCAACTTGTCTTTAGTGTGGAATCTGAAAGGAGTGTCATGTTGCAATCTCCTTGAAGACAAAGTCTACCTCTTTCAACAACTAAGAAAATTTGTGCAGTATGTAAGTGTTCTAAGAGTGGGAGAGTTGTTCCCACTTAAATAAAACTAGACCTTGGAATATATTTCAAGAAGACAGCTCCATAAAGTTCTGTTTGAGATGTTTTTACTCAAGAACCTAAAGTCTTAATTTGTAAGTATGGATTTCAATTGGAAATTTCTGTTGATTTAAGAATCCAAAATCTGCTATGATTATGAAATTCAGATGCTTATCTGAAGATTGAATTTGAAAATTGAGGCTTGCTAGCCTAATGCTAGCAAGCTTGATTTCAGATAGGGCATGCTTGAAAAATATTTTAAATCTAACACTACCATTTCAACTGAACTTTGTTCATTATAAAGTGGAATCTGAACACAGCAATGAAACTGCATGGCAATATTCAATTATAAGGACATTATACAGATGATCCAGAGTTATTTTTATAATGACATAAAAACATAAATTAAATAAACTCTGGGGATGCCACAATAGCTCAGCAGGTTGAGCACTTGCCTTGCAACCTTGAGTTCTGGGGATCAAATCTCAGCCCAGGCTCAGGCAAACACTTATGCTGAACTGTGGAATACGGTAACTGGAAATCGCTGAGATGGTGATGAAGGTTCTCACCTCCCATGCAGTGGCTCCCAGTTTGGTTCCTGCCCTGCGCAGCCCAACACCCTCCTTTGTGGAATGATACCATAGCACAATTAATGATGTACAACTATGGACACTGCTATGGGCCTTACCCCCTTCTCTCTCTCTCTCTCTCTCTCTCTCTCTCTCTCCTCTCTCTCTCTCTCTTGCCTTCTCTCAAACAATAAAATCAATTAAATAAATAAACAAATTAAGTAAGTAAGTAAGTAAATTTGACAGAGAATGCAGGGACCCATATTATCTACATACTAGATGCAAATATTGGTACAGGCCGGTGCTCAACAAACTTTAAAATAATATAAAATCAATAGATAAATAAACATTTTTAGTCCTTAGGAAATAAGAAATAAATAAAAAATGATGGAAGGCTAGAGTTGGCCTAATGATATCATCTGATGACTCTCGATCTTGATGTAGACAGTGCCTTTTGAGGTTTAGTATTTGAATAATTGATGGTCAATGTCTGTTGAAAATAGTACTAGATTTCAAAAAGAGATGGGTTTTGAAAATGGAGAAGTTATATGAAGTTATGCATAATAGGAATAAATATATCTGGCAATATAGGGGAAAATAGTCAAAGAAGAGATTTGTGTTTGGTCAGGACATTGAGTCATGATCTAGAAGCCTTTTAGGTTTGTTTTGCTCAAGGATAAGCCCCTGATAAGAATACTGGAGGAGGAGATCAATCTAATGGTGACATGCAGGATGAGATGGTTTTACTGAAGGCTGGAAACCCGTGTAGAAAACTAGTGCAATTATCCAAGCATGAGAAATTGATCTAGAAAAGTGATAATAAAAATATAGAGGAAGAAATAATAAAGGTGTTTCCAGTATGGAAATAATTGGCCTAGACTAACCTAATGTAATATCATTAAAAATATATATTTTTTTTATTTATTTTATTTTTTAAACTTTTTTTGTAATTGTTAAATTTATTGGAGTGACATTTCTCAAAGATATATGTATCCCAATGTTCATCACAGCACTGTTCACAGTGGCCAGGTAATGGAAACAACCAAAGTGTCCTTTGATAGATGACTGGATGAAAAAATTGTGGTACATTTACACAATGGAATACTACTCAGCAATAAGAAAAAGTGAAATACTACCATTTGTGACAACATGGATGGAACTTGAGGTATTGTAAGGAAAGAGAGAAGAAATTCAAACATGGTTCTGAAAGTTTGAATTTGTGTACAAAGAAAAATGATAATACCATTCATGCTGACAGTGAATTTTGCAGAGATGAGCAATTTGGGAGGAAAGATGGTGATTTTAGACTTACTTTGGTTGATGAGCCTAAGAACTTCTAAATGAAAATGTCAACTGTCAGTTAAATATAACAAAGCTAATATTTATCAAGCAGGAAGAAAAAGAAAAACTTTGTAGAGAGACAGGAGGAGTAATTAGATTTATAGAAGCACTAAATATGATTGTATCTCCAAGATCGAGTAGGAGTTTGAAGGAGGCAGAGGTGGGCCATTGTGTCAAATACATATCTTATAAAGCGATATTTTTGGCCCCAGGCTTACAATTTCATTTTGAAGGTGCAAATAGCCATATTCTCACCCTTTGGGAATGTTCAATTTCTATTCAAACAGAAGCACTTGCTGTGTGAGTGACTGCATCTCTTTGCTTGCTAGTGTGAGACAAAGTCACAACAGAAGGTTAACAAAAGATTATCCTGGTAGATATATATATTTCTGCTAGATGAAATACAAGTTTCATAAGCTGAACATTATAATTTTAAGAAGGATTTTGCTTCAGGCTCATCTCTTCTCCCTTGGGCTGTGAAGATGTGTGCATGAGCCAATTTGCACCCCTTCACAACACTTTCATTCATCTAAAATTGCAATACCATTCTTATGTGATTTGTATGCACCCAGAGGAGTTGAACTCATCATTACTATTATGACAGTAAAGCTCTTAAGAAGTCGCTCTGTTGGAAGTTTTCCCAAATGATTCATTCAGATTTTTATGCCTTATATCATAGTATGTAATGTCCTATTTCCATTTTTAAGATACTTAACATGTCTCATACCTGTGTTTTTAAAATATTTATATGAAAGGATTTTAGTAAGACTTACATAGTTTATAGAAAACAGACTATACTGTATTTTGGCTAACAAATTTTCTGTGTTCACTAATTACCCATGTGAAGGCAGGAGTTCAGAATTGCATGGTTAGTCCCAATGAGGATATATTAAGGGCTTTTATTTTTTGATTAATGCAAGCTAAATATCTGCTGAATATACCTTCTAATAAGAACACATCTATCTTTCACACATTTTATCTTGAACACAGATCATTGAAGTATCTACATTTAATTATCCAGAACAATTTAGAGTACAGGATTTTTAATGGATTTGGGGGTTATTTGTATATAGACATCCCTTTTTATTATTTAAATTGTCTTTTTTTTAGATATAAAAATTAAAATTTCAGATGTCTTTTATTAAACTGTTACTCAAAAATTCTGTAAGATAATGCTAAGAAAAACAGTTAACAAACTTTTTTATTTGACACCTGATTATCTTAATTATGTTTGTCAGCTGGGAATGAGTTATTCCTGTAGATATATTTAGAAATAGTGGTGAAAAAGAGAGGCTATCTGTCTGTTTCCCCACCCATAGGAAGGAGTAAACATAAAAATATAATAGATCAGAAAGCATGATATGTACATGAAATTACTTATATACATGTTTTCCCAAATCATTCATTTTTCAGCTTGAAAAATAACGCAATGCTTAATTATTTTTTTTAGTGAAATAGTAACATTTTATTCTGTAAATTAAAAGAAACAAAAAGTGATGAGTTTCTCTTTATGAAACTGCCCATCGTTAAGTAGTGAACTTATACCTCATCCTCACTGTAACCAATTGATATCTGTGAGAAATGCTAGCATTAGGAAAATACCGTTTCTCAGGAGATAGTATGTGCATAAAAAATCATATTATTAGTAATGAACTTATCTATACTATTACCCTACATATTATATCATTTTCTCAATAAACAGACAAAATAGAAATTATTCCAGTTTTACCATTCAAGGGCAGAGAAGAAGCCTGTGGTTTTATGTAACAATCATATTACTAGTGGGAAGGTGATTATATAGTGATGTGTCCTGGCCCCTGCAAATAAGAAACCCAAGTTTAATTGAAAGTCTTAAGTAGAAATCATCTTTCCTGACTGTCTGACACTTCTATATCAGAGCAGAAATGTTCAGAGCAGGAAAACACTGATTACTATGGAGGGTTCAGATGCATCCATCTAGCTCAGAGAAATAATGTGGAATAATGAAATAATGTGGAAGCATTGTCTAGCCAGGGGTGGTGAACCTTTTGGCGATTGAATGCCAAAGTTTATGAAATAAGAGTATAGTCGCTCAACTTGCATGCCAACCCATCAAGTAAAATAAAGGTATCGATTATTTTTATGTCTATAAGAGCATAAACAATAATTTTTAAAATGGTATTCACAGCTCCACATGCCGAAATAATTGCTCCATGTGCCACTTTGGGCACACATGCCATAGGTTCGCCACCCCTGGGCCTAGTCTGATCTGGAGTGAAAAGAGAAAGAATTCAGTGGTAAAGTGTCCAATGTATAGCTAAGCTATTCCATGGTATCACTGTTTGGACATCTGTTTTGTTGGCCAGGCAGCTTGGGGTGGTGGTTGGTGGGATTGACTCATACTAGTGCATGCCGTTCAGGGGTCTCCAAACTACAGCCTGCGGGCCGGATGCAGCCCGCGAGGCCCTCTCATCCTGCCGCTGGAGACCTTTTTATCTACGGAAAAAAATTATGGAAATTTACGTGTATCCTGCCAAGATCAGCCGCTTACTTTTTCTACTTCTGTTCACAGTCAATGAGATGATAGAACTGCTGTTTGATAGTTAATGTGGCCCTCGGGCTGAAAAGTTTGGAGACCCCTGCATAATAGCCCACAGAGTCGCAGGTATGTGTGAATTTCTAAATGTGAGTTCCCCAAAGCCCTTTTAATAAACAGCCTCCCAGGCTTCCCAGGGCTTTTACCCTTGTGAACTCCTTAGACTAAGACCCCCTGGGAGTTTACCAAAATCCCACTGTTTGGTTTGAATTGACCATTCTGGCCTTATCCCAGGAAACCCAAAGTGCTGCACACACAAGTCCCAATAAAGGCATGTGCGCAGGTCCTGCCTCTCTCTGTCTACTTTCTACACCATGCCTGACATCCCTGTGTGACTCCCCACAGCATGCCCCTCACCTTGTCCCTCTTCTGGAACCTGCGAGCAAAAAACTTCTCTATTTCCATTCCCTTCCAGTCTTTTGTTGAACCTGGCTCACCATCCTACACATGTAGTTTACTTAATAAATGTTAAATTAAAGCAGTTACAAAATAAAGACAGTGAAAAAGGAGATACCTTATAGCATATGTGACTGATTAAGAATCATGTCAGTAGCCTTAGTAAGAAAACACCTGATAAAGAATATCCTGTATCTTTTACTTCCTTTATTGTTCATTGCATAAAAGTATAAACACTAGTAACTATTTAGTTCTCATTATTGAATATAGATTCTGATATTTAAAAAAAAAGAAAAAGAAAAAGGAAAAAAAGCTTTGTTTTCTTCACAGTCTTAAGTTAAATAAGCCTGGGATATAATATGATATTTAGATTTCTGCACTGAAGGCATCAATAGTTGTTATCACATTCATGAACATCACTCATTTTTAGTGGGAATACAAATTATTTTTAAAAGTATTATGTTACAGAAACCATATTACCCAGCAATCCCAGTTCTGGTTATTAATCTAAATAAAATAAAACCACTAATTTAAAAAGATATATGCATTCCTAAGTTCATTACAACACTATTTGCAATAGGCAAGATATGGAAGCATTGACCATAGAGAAATGAATAAAGATGTGTTGTATATATACACACACATGCACACACATGCACACTGCTCAGCCATTAGAAAGAAATCTTGCCATTTGTGACAATATGGATGGACCTATAGGGTATTACACTAAATAAAATAATTCAGTCAAAGTCACTATACAAATTCACTTATAGGGGAATCTAAAGAACAAGTTGAACAAAGAAAACCAAAAGGAATGACACTCATAAATATAGAAAATGGTCTGGTGGTCACAGGAGCAGGGATAGATTGGTAGTGGGCAAAGAGGGTAAAGGGAATTAAGAGGGCCAAACGTCCAGTTATAAAATAAATAAGTCATAAAATGTAATGCACAACATAAGGAATATAGTCAGTAATACAGTGTTCCCTCGCCACTTTGCGCTTCATGTTTTGTGGCTTCAGTGCTTCGCGGGTTTTCCCAAAACATTCATCAAAAAATAAAAATGAAAAAATACAACCATGTCAGCAGCCACATTGCGGAAAGGAGCGTTGTTTCATGTGGATGCGCGAGAGAGAAGGATCCCTGCATGTCAAACAAAGAGATGAGTTGACTGAGAGTCCATCCCACGGGCTCTCATAAAGGCGCGTGATTGGTTTCTGGTGCGACATCGACCCATGAGAGACCGATGAAGACCTCCTTGAGATGACAAAGTCTGCAAGTGAGGAAGAAAACAAAGAGGAAGACGAAGAAGAAACTGAAAAGCGTGGCCTTACCCTGGAGAATCTGCAACAATTGTGCAACATGGCAAGAGCGATGCAGCAATCTGCACAAGACATTGACCACAATATGGTTCGAGCTGTTGAGTTCAGCCATCGCGTTGATGGGGTTATGTCCTTGTATAGGGGAATTTTGAAGGAAAAGAAAAAACAAAGACAACAACGACCCATCACCATGTTTCTCTCCAAGGTAAAGCCCCCGGCTCTCCCGTCAGCGCCTCCAGCAGAAGAGGCTCCGAGGGAGCCTAACGCTTCTACGATCGGCCACCAACAGAAGACTCCTCGCCTCTCTCAGAAAGCAATGTTGATTCATGTTTATTACTGTATAAGATTTTGTAATTAACCTTATTAATTAGCACTGACACATTGAAGTAAATACGTATACTGTTGTAATTTTTGTCTTAAATGAGTAAAGTATGAATACTGTTCACATATTTAAAACATTCTTGTACCCGCATACACGAACATTCCTAGGGGCAAATCCTACTTCGCGGTTTTTCAGCTTTTGTGGAAGGCTCTGGTCCCCATTAACCGCGAAAAATGAGGGATCACTGTATTTTAATAAGTTTGTATTGTAATAGACATAAGTGATTATTTCATAATGTATATAGATATCAAATCACCATTATGCACACCTGAAACTGATAGGCTATCATATGTCAGTTATGTTTTAGTTAAAAATTGCTGTGTAAATTAAAAAAAGAAAAAAGTCTGGAGAGAATGGACACCAAAATAACAGTGATTATCTTTGTTGAGTGAGATTAAAATAATTTATTACTTTCTTTGTATGCTATTGTATTGCTTTCAGTTGTTTTATTATGGATGGAAGTAAGGTAGCTAAGAACTCAGCTTTGACTTGAACTGCCAAAATTTGTTTCCCAACTCTGCCATTTATTAACTGTGTGCTGAGGCTAATCTCTTTATGTTGAGATTCCTCATTTGAAATGGATTTGTTGTGAAGCCAAGATTTAAACTACTTAAGAAAGGAACATTCAACAATATTAATAGTAATTATTTTAAAATTTATTTTACAATAAAGGGGAAAAGAGGGATTTTTCTTTTTTCTTTTCCTTTTTAAGTTTTGGAAACCTTAAGAACTAAAATTAAGTTTATGATTATTATTTTTTTTAGTTACAGTATACAACATACTCATCTGATATACATATATTGCAAAATATTTGCCAACATAGAATTAGAATGCCTCACTAACATCACATAATTATCCTTTATTTCTGGTGAGAGCCTTTAAGATCTACTCTCTTAGCAACTTTCAAGTTTATAATATGGTATTATTAACTATAACACCATGCTGTACATTAGATCCCCAGAAATTATTCATCTTATAAATAGAAGTTTATACTCTTTGACCAGTATCTCCTGATTTTCCCCTACCCCCAGCCCTTTAGTAACTACCATTCTACACTGTTTCTATGAGTTTGGTTGGCTTCACTGTTTTTAAACTAGATTTTATCACCAAATAATTCAAGATGTATTGTAAAGCTGCAATAATCAAAACAGTGTAGTATTGGCTCAAAGACAGACAAATAAGTAGATGGAGTAGAGTAGAAAATCCAGAAGTAGACTCACACTCATATCTGGACAACTGATTTGGTCAAAGCTGAAAATGCTTTTGGAATTAACATTCTGGGATTGACTCTAAGATTAATGTACAGCCTACTTAGCTCATAAATAGGGATGGAAGGCTACCTTTCCTAAATATTTTTTATTTTAATCAATACATGTGTACATATTAGTGCTACTCTCTGACAATGAACATTTGTGCTAGAGTCTTACATATAGTCTATAATATTTATATACCAAGCTACAAATCATGTGCTTTAATTCCAGATGATTAACTAAAAAGAAAACTTACATAGAAATATATATATGTATAATGTTAGGAAACCAAAGTATAATGAAATGCAAAGAGGATTACTTTACCAGCCACGTGACTATGGAGAAGTTATTATTCTTGCTACATCTACAGTTTTTGTCTGTAAAGATGGGATATAAAAGGCTAACTGTAGAGAAATATCACCTGGTTCAGGTGATATTAGCATAGACAATATCAAACTAAAATGCTCACGAATAATAATTATGAACTGTGGAAAATGTATACACACTAATATAATGTGTGTGGGCACACCCCCCCCCCCCCACACACACACACCACACACAATTTCAAAGCACGGGACTGCATTAGGAAAAAAGTATGATGGGGACTTGACACAAAACAGGCAAAGGCTAGCTGAGAGTATCTCATTGTGAGGTCTACATTGATATAGCTTTGTGTTTACGATGCTAGAACTCAAGTGAAAATCTATGATATTTATCCTCTCAGGGTCAGAGCATGTAGTGTAGGGTGTCCAGAACAGGTAGAAAAATGAGCATGAGAAAATACTAGAAAGGATAGAGAAACTCAGAATGTTCAGAAAACCTCTTCAAATCTTTGACTTACCACAGAATTGTGTAAGTGTTGGAGAGATTCCAAGGAACCAACAGGAAAGAAACAGGTGGGATACTAAAAAATCTGAAAAGAAATTTCAACTGCTACCCATCTCATCGGAGACATAGTATTAAGTTTGAGTCCTACCAATGTGAAGATACTTGCAGATTCGTTAAGCTGTCCATTGAAAACCCAGAAAAGACTTTCATTAGGCGTAAAGAGTCCATCCCTAAACTAAGGAATTCACTCCAAGAATAAGGGGCAATCTAAAACAGGGCCACCATAAAGCACAAAACCAAGTTCCTATTCATACAAGCTAATAAAGCAGCAATTTATTTGAGTACCAAATCAAAATTAATACTCCTCAGGTGAACATAACAGAAGCCAGAGTTTCTACAATACATTATCCATAACTACAGAATATCTTTGTATGTGTAAAGAGCCAAGAAAACCTACTCCATGATATTGGAATTAGCATTAAATAGAATTAAAAAGCTACTATCGAAGAATAAAAACAGTAGTTCTGAACTGGAGTAGTTCCCATCTGCCCAAGTGGACTTTTGGAAATGTATGGTGGTATTTGTGATTATCTCAACTGGTGGAATTGTTGCTGGCATCCTATATAAGTAGAGGCCGAGGATGCTGCTTAACACTAGTATTCACAGGATAGACTGTCTGGACAAACATTTTGCTGGTTCAGAACGGTAGTACTATTTAGAAACTCTGACTTAGAGGGACTGAATGTTGTAATGAATGAACATTTGGGGATTCTCAACAGTGAAATAAGAAACTATAAGAGTAAGAATCATAGTCAATATCTGTGTCATTAGGAAATGAAAAATTTTTAAATAACAATAAGACTCCATTTTACACCCACTAGAATGGCTGTAACCCTAAAAAGGCAGAACATTACAAGCGTTGGTAATGATGTGGGAGAACTATAACTCTCATGTTTTGGGGATTGGAATGGAAAATTATATATTCACTTTGGAATATACCAGTAGCTTGTCAGTTTCTTTAAAAGTAAACCTAAACTCACCACTTGACACCAAAATATGATTCCTATGAATGTATACAAGGTAAGTGAAGTGTACTAGTACTATAGCAATATTATTTATAAGAAGCCAAAATTTAGAGTAATCCAAATGTCCATCAACTTGTGAATGGGAAAAATGAAGAAAATGTTACACATTGTAATATGGATAAACTTCATAAAACATTATCTTTTCAAAATGCAACCAGATGCATAGGCCTATATATGATATGATGCCATTTTTAAGAAATGTACATAAAAGGGAAATCTTTAAAGCCAGGAAGCAGATTTGTTGCTGCTTTGATTTGGAAGGCTTAACGGGGTTCTATTGCAAGCAGGAATCACTTTGAAATGATAGAAATGTTCTAAAACTAGCTTTGCAATTCTACAAATTTATTTAAAAGCATTGAATTATATACCTACAAATGGTGAACTTTATGCTGTATGAATTATTGCTTAACACAGTTAAAAATAACAAATAAAAGCATAAAATGGAAAATGCCCGAAATAAAAAAAAATTGATCAGATATATTTTAATAACAGTATGGAGATAGAAGAAAGAAGAGTCAGGTAAATTGAAGTCAGATCAATAGAAATCTTCTAATCTGAAGAATAAAGAGAAAATTCAACAAAGCCTCAAAACTTCTATGGAACTACATCAAGTGGTCTAAAGTATGTGTAAATGGAATCCTAGATGGAAAGAGAGACTGAGGAACACTGGAAATGGTAAATCAGGGGTTAAATATGATTCTTCTTGATTTTGAAGATATTGCTGGAAATCCTTCAATTTATGAAAAAAACTCACTTACAGATTAAAGAAGCTTAGGCAACCTCAAACAATAAATGTGAACAAGACCACATCTGCAATAGACATGTTATATTCAAACTGCTGGAAATTAAAGTTACTAAGAAAACTTGAAAGTCACAGAGAAAAAAGAAAAACATATAAAGCAAACATCAATAAGACTACCAATATCTCATTTTAATAAAAGGACAAAATAAATGGAATGACGTCTCCAAAATGTTGAAAGAAAACCTTAACACCTAAATTTATAGTGTAAAACAGTTTTATAGAATGATGACAAAGACAAAAACTTTTTCAACTAAACCAGAGATGAGAAAATGTATTAGCACCAAACCTACCTTAAGGAAATGCTAAAGGAAGATATTCAGGATAAAGGGAATGAACCAGATGGAAACTTGGGTTCAAGCAAAGAAGGACCACTGGAAATGGTAAAGCAGGGGTTAAATATGATTCTTCTTGATTTTGTTAAACTATGGGAATCTATTTAAAGCAAAATTAATAACTAGTAAAATATTTGTAAAGTTTTGTAAAATTTTCTAGCAAAGGACTTCTATCCGTTGTATATAGATAACTCATTCAATTTATAGTTGAAAATACCAATTACCCAATTAAAAGACTTGAACAAACACTTGACAAAAGAAAATAAGAACATGGAAGCAGCTCAGCATCGTGGATCATCAAGGAAATGCAAATAAAAACAATGAGATATCATTATACTCTCTCTGTAATGACTGACTTTTAAAAATGATAAAAAATAAGTGTTTTGAGAGTGTAGAACTGGAAACTTTCATTGATGGTGGAAATATAAATTAGGAACCTGTTTGATATTTTCTTACAAAGGTGAACATGCACCTGCCCTACAACTGATCACTTCCATTTCTTGATGTGTAATGAAAATAAATGAATTTTCATATTACCCCAACAATATATGAAGAAGTTTTGGGCATTTGTATTTATAACTCCAAACTGGGGTGAAGATGAGGGGAACAAGTTATTTATCCACAAGAAAATGGATAAATAAATTTTGGTATATTCATATAATATAGTGTTATAAACTAAGCAAGAAAAAATGATTACTAATATAAACAACAACGTGGATTAACTTTACAATTATATTGTATAAAAATATCAAAAAAAGTAATTATGCTTCATGATTTCATTTATTTAAAGTTCTAGAAGAGGTAATAATAATCTTGATGTTAGAGATCAAAACAGTGGCAGCCTGTGGGAAGAGATTGACTCAAAAAGACAACGAGAACACATTCTGGGGTGTAGAAATTCTGTTCTGAGTGTTGTGCACACAGGAGACTAGATTGTCAAAACCTAGCAAATGAAAATTTTGGATCTCTGCACTTTGCTGAGTATTCATTAAATCTGAATAAGCCTTATTTTTTTTTTTAATTCTAATTTGATGCATTAGATATGTTTACTTCTCATTGTTTCTGGAACAGACTCATAATTTTGTCCATATACTTCACATAGCTTAGTCTCTTAAAATTAATCCACAATAATCATATTGATGTGATGTGGACTTGTACATCGGGAAACTATCTAATTGTTACCAACAAATGTCACCCCATTACATTTAACAATAAAAAATAAAAAAAAAGTTTCAACTGTAACCAGAATCACAAAACACTGGTTTATAAAGAGCAACATACTGTGATGCCCATGGTGACTAGCCAGGACATCCATTCTCTGTAGGAAAGTCTTTCTTGAGAAGCCAATTTCCAACCAGGATTTAGTTCAATGAGTACAGAATCAGTTCAAGGATAATTAGTTTTATAATTGCTATAGTTATTGTCATCAAGCTGGGGTAGCCTGAGGCCACCATCTCCCTTTTGGGCCATGTGGACCTTTTCCCAGACTAAATAGATGTGAAGTCACATAATCAGAGTCCAGCCTTCTGAATGCACTTTCTCTGAACTACACTGACACACTGTCTTTCTGTTAATAAGTTTTTCTAAAGAATTGTGAAATCAATGACAATTAAGCTTTATTCAAAATCACCTTCTCATTCTGCTCTGCTGAGACTTTAGTTAGGTCATTTTGTTTAAAATTTGATATTTCTATCCTTAGTCACTGGCTTAGTTATAGTTACTGATGCAGAAATCTCTTTGGATGTTTTAATATTTTAACACTTGGAGAATAAATTCTTGAGGAGGGGTATCGTGATCAATCTTTTTTTATTTGTGATAAAATCGGGTATGTGATATAGTTGATTGTACAAAAGAGTTGTATTGCAATAGTTTATGCATAGTCATATAATATTAAAGGCTATTTTTGTACCACAAAGAATGTTCCTACAGGCTTTCAGAGCTTTATCTCCGAACTTTATCTCTCATCTCCTCTTTGATTCTTACTCTATCCTTAACTCATTAATTTACTTTTTTTACCCCTTCCGTGAATCTGAACTGTCATATATTGTTTAGCTAATTCCTAACGCTCAGATTATTCTGAACACAGCTAGATAGAGTTATAGGGTAAAATTCAAACACAGGATGAACATGTATGCTTTTCATGCTATTTGCCAATAAGAATGGCTAAAAGCTTAGTTTTCTTAATTTACTTTATTGAAGATATCTCTGATCAGAATAATCATGTAAAACATGTAAGTGCAATGAGTTTTGGTATCAAATAAGTGGTAAATGTATATATTAGAAGAGTTCTTTACTAAATGTTATATAACCATTTATCATAGGTTTAATCTTCGTGGGAAGGGTGCATTGATGGATTAACTATCTGAATAATTTATTAAGTCTCATGTTTTATAAGTGAAGGTGAGCTGATTGAAAAATCTTTTCACATGTTTATTACCAAAGTAGATTCATTAGAGTGTATAATTTTTTTTTCTTCACTCTTTCATTAATACCCTGCCTGGATTATTGTTTTGAGTCAAATGGAATAATCATCTATAGTCACATAGTTTTAACATAGGATTGGTA
>PVKE010037537.1:0-15855 GCA_004027555.1 Craseonycteris thonglongyai
CAAAAAAAAAAAAAAACCCCAAACAATAAAAAATAATAAATAAATAAATAAATAAATCTTTAAGAAAGATATGACTTCACTAATATGTGTACGGTAACATAACACTGAAAGTAACAAAGAAACAAAAACTCATGGACAGTCAATAGTTTAATGGTTACCTGAAGGTAAAGGAGGAGGTGGGTGGGAGAGATAGGTGGTGCTGGAGGTGGGGGGAGTAGGGAGGGAGAATCAAATATATGGTGATGGAAAGTGAGCTGATTCTGGGTGGTGAGTACATAATGTGATGTATAGACAATGTAATGTAGAATTGTATACCTGGAAACAATGTAATTGATATCAATCAATGTCACCCCCATAAATTTAACAATAAAAAAAAAAAGAAAAAATAAATAAATAAAATATAATACTTAAGGTAAAAAAAAAAAAGAAAAAAAATTACCACAATGGGATTTGTATGAGTATATCATAATTATATTAATATTACATTTTTTGTAACATTTAAATTTTGTTGCATAACAATACTTCAAAACTTGTTAACTTCAGTTCTACACTTAAATATGTTCAATAATCACTATCAACTATTTTATTTGTGTTACAATTTCCTGCATTCCTTGTTCTGATTATTTTCTTGGTTGACTTGATTTTGTTAACAAGTCATAAATTCAAAGGCATTTCATGTATACTCTAGTCCATGAGTTCTTGCATAATTAAGTGTCTCTCTTTGGTGCCTTGCTAGAGGATGATATCTTAGTTAGGTATGATATTCTTTGGTCCCATATTTCCCTTCCAAAATCTTTAGAATTTGCTTCAGTGCCTTCTGGCATTGAAGGATGCTGGGTCAGTGTTATTTTCCTCTGAAATATGATTTTTTTTTTAATCATCTACCTGAATAACCACAGAATTTTTTTTTTGCTTGAATTTTATAAGCTTTATCAGCTTAAGTCTTCATCTTCATCACTGATGCTGATTTCTTTTTTCTTTTAAAACACATGTGACCTCACTTATATGCTGAGTCATCCTGGCATCCCCTTCTTTAAAAAAAACAAAACAAAAAAAACCTCAGTGGTGAGCACATAATGAGATGTATAGACAATGTAATGTGGAATTGTACACCTGGAAACAATGTAATTGATATCAATTAATGTACCCCTATAAACTTAACCAAAAAAAAATTATATATATATATTTGTTTGTTTGTTTTGTTTTACAGCAGGTGAGAGAGGGAAAGAGAGGGGCGGGGAAGGGCCCAAAGCAATCTCCATAGTTGTATATCATTAATTGTGACATGGTTTTACTCCACACAGCTGGGTATGGGATTGCATGGGGTGGGAACCAAACTGGGGCCTCCCACATAGGAGTCAAGAACCTTTGCCATCATCCTGAAGGTTACCAGCTGTGCCACAGTTTTCAGCACATGAGTTTGTATGGGCCAGAGCCAGGATTTGATCCCCAGACCTCAAGGTTGAAAGGCGAGCACTCAACAGTTTGAGCTATCCCTGCATTTCCTATATTTACTATCTCTTAATTGTATTCTCTGCCCACTCTTAAAACTTGGAAGTGTTTTAGTATGGCTTGCAAGCTTTCCTGGCTTACAAGTGCACCCTGTAAATTATCGACAATGTTCTCAATGTTTAGGTATACCCACTATTTTTTTTTCTCTTAGAAAAATGCAATGCAGAAAAGTATGCTGTATACTCTCCTAACATGACTTGCTCAGCCATTCCATTTCTCAACATCCTGGGGCAAGCTCAAATATCTCTTCTCTCCCTGAAGTGGACAACTATCATTTCAGCCCTTTCTTCACTTTGCACTATTTCCCGGGCCCTAAATGATTTTGCTAGTTGAATTCTCAGGGCAACAGGAGAAAGCTGCGGAAAGGCAGTTGCTGTCACTCTCTCAGTCCTCTAATCTCATGATTTCTTCATGGCCTTCTGCACAGGAGGGGTCACTGAACAGCCTTCCATGCCTGCAGGTGTTATTTTTGCAACTCTTCCCCAGAGCCCTCAAGACGGAAGTTGGGCCTTTTCTTGGCTTCCTCCTGCTAAAAGTCAAACAAAGGGAAGTGAGAGAACATCATTTATAAAAGCCTCTTTAGGAAGTGTCAGAATAGGAACAAGTGTCTACAAGATATTTCTCTCTGGAGGAAAACAATCTCTCAAAGCCCATACCTTTACTTAGAATGTGGATAACTTTGTAGGTAAACATGATTTAACCACAACCTTTAGCCACCACAGCTCCAGGCAAACTTTCGTTTCCCATTCTTCAGTTGTGAGTATTGATTCCTGTTTTGTAGCCAGTACTTTCCCAGGGAGGGGTGGGCCCATAGGCATTTGAGCTGATGGAGAAGGAGCAGTGGAAAATGAGAGCCTGTAATTACTGCCTGTATTACTCCCTGTCAGCCACACCACATTCCTGATAGATTTCTCCATCTTATTTCCCATAAGTCTTTCTTTGACACATCCAGTCCCCTACTATCACAGGGAATAGAGAGGTGGCACAGGATATAAAATTATGTTGCTCTGCATGACCAGTACCTATCTTTCCCTTTTAGTCAAAATATTAATAGTTGGGGAAGCCGGGATAGCTCAGCAGGTTAAGCACCCGCTTTGCAGCCCTGGGGACTAAGGATCTAATCCCAGCCCCGGCCTGTGCAGACCTATATGCTGAACTGAGGTGTGCTTCCCATGCGGGAGGCCCCCAGTTCAGTTCTTGCCCCCCAATTGGACCCCTGGCTTGAGAGGGCATGCCTCTCATGCACGAGACTCCCAGCCCAGTTCCCATCCTGCGCGGCCCCCACCCACTTGTGTGGAACGAAACCATGTTGAAAAACTGATGATGTGCAACTATGGAGACTGCTCTGGGCCCTCCCCCTTCTCTCTGTCTCTCTCTGCCTCTGTCTCTCTCTGTCTCTGTCAAAAACAATAAAATAAATCTTAAAAATATATATATAAAATAATAATAGTGGCATCTATTACATTCCACCCCTACTCCAGGGTTGAGAAAAACTTGCAATTACCAGAAACATCTTTATGAAAGGTTTGAAATTTTTTCAGATGTGTGCTTTGATTCCTATAGGATATTGATTCCAGTAAATACATGAATGTCATCATCACTTCAAATTACAAAAGCATCCCAGATATTAAGTCGTTCTTGAGCTATAGCCCTAATCCCATATTTTGCTGTTGGTGTTACTAATGGAGCCATGTCTTTGGTGAATTTCTCCACAACTCATGAGTGACATTTTTTCCCCCCACAACCTTTATACATCTCTCACTGGTTACAGTAAAAATGAAGGAGAAATGTTCCAGGTCATTTTTCATAAAAAGAAGCACTTGGTGGGGATGCCAGGATAGCTCAGCAGGTAGAACACTAGCCTTGCAACTGTGAGGTCCACAGATGGAATCCTGACCCCAGCCCATGCAAACCCTTATGTTGAACTGCAGTTCAACTGGTATCCACCGGGATGGCGGTGCAGGTTCTCGCCTCCCACATGGGAGGCCCCCGGTTTGGTTCCTGCCCCATGCAGCCCCACACCCACCTGTAAGGAAAGAAAGCATGTTACAACTAATGATGTAGAGCTATGGAGACTGCTCTGTGCCCTCCCCTCCTCTCTCTCTCTCCCTCTCTCTCTGTCTTTCTGTCTCTCTCACCTTCTCTCAGACAATAAAATAAATCTTTTTTTAAAAAGAATACTTTTTCAAAACCATGATGGATGAGATAATGTCATACACACATTTTTATTTTTAAAAATACCACCCCATATCCCAATAAGAAAAGAAACCAAAACTTAAGAGGAAAAACATGCATATTGCCAAAACACATTAGCCTTACCTTGTACAGAAAACTCTAAAAATATCTGTCAGTATATACGTAACTACTAAACTCAACAACAATAACAACAAAATACAAACAGCAAATTCTAAACCTCAAAAGCAAGCAGAGTTCATTGCAATGATTTAATTATGGGGATAAAATATTCTTTGGTCTGGATGTCCTCTCACCTTCCCACCAATTACCTGTGAAAATTCTTCCCTTTTTAACTGTGCTAAAATAATACCAGCTCATTAGAGTCGTCTGTCATCCCCTAGTTTCTGGCCAGCAATTACATCACGCTAACCTGTGTGTTTTCGTATGTATTTTAGATAGCATGTATCACTTTGCTTTGTAAATATCTGTTCTCTCCACTAAGTTATAAAGTTTTTATGAGTAAGTGGCATGCAGGAAATATTTCATAATTGTCTGATAGATTGCTTGGTGCATTTAATCAAAGGACACAGTCTTACCCAAAATAGAAAATATCTACTTTATTGCTTAACCTATGTTAAAAGGCTGAATATTTAGAGGGACAAAATTAATAAAGTATGTGGCTGCCTTCCATAGCTAATATTTGACATACAAAACAACACTAATGAATTTCACTAGGGACAAAACCCAGTATTAATGGCAGAGCCCTGGTTACATAATTTATAAGACCAAGTTCAAGAACAAAATGCAAGGCCCCTTGTTCAAAAGGCAGGAAAAGAGATCTGATTCTGGGTGGTGAGCACATAATGTAACCCATAGACAATGCAATGTAGAATTATACACTTGAAAACTATGTAATAGTTGCCAACCAATGTTACTCCAATAAATTTAACAATTAAAAAAAAAGAAGGCAGGGAGAAATTACCATTGAAGGTATTAAAACATAAAGCTTTTTCTTTTGTCCTGCAGCCTCTTTCTCTATTTGTCATGGAGTTTTTTATTCACTATTTAGTATAATTCTAAATACAGAAAAATTAAAATTTTAATTATTAGAATAAACTTTATCATTAATTTATATTGTGCATTATTAGTTTTAAATACAAATATAAGAACATTTAATTCTTCTCTCTCTCTCTCTCTCTCTCTCTCTCTGTCAAAAATAAATAAATAAATAAAATATATTAACTCCTGTACAAAATCACCAAAATTACATAATTTCTGTTTCACATAATTTACATAATTTGTGACTCATACATGCACGTATATTTCATTCTTACCAAAAGAATGGAGACAATGAACAAAACAATAACAAGTGTTTTTGTTTCACTCTTTGATATGTGTAAATTCTATCAATGTGCTCTATCTTCAGCTTAGTGATGAATAATAAAGGACTAAAAGGAGAAAAAAAACAATGAATTGCCCTGTCTTTCCTTTTTCTTCCTAAGTCATCATTTTCAGCATAAATGGTTGGCTAATGCAAGGTAGTAGCAAAAGTAAGAAAGCATATGATAAGATTCCTTAGTTGTTCCTGTTTCTGAAAACGCCATTACCTATTGCCTGCATTTGAAGCAAGTTCTGGTTAAAATAGAAAGGATGGTCACTCAGTTCTCAAGGCTATTCATGGACCCACTTACTCAGTTTTAGATATAACATCTTTTCTTTCCACTCACTTCAAGTGTTGTTGAATTCCTATGTATTGAGAATCCACTGGAGTTCGTCTGCACTCATTGGGCATCGTGTAGATCAGGGGTGTCCAACCTTTTGGCTTCCCAGGGCCAAATTGGAAGAAGACTTATCTTTGGCCACATGTAAGAGACACTAACACTAATGATAGCTGATGAGCTTTAAAAAAATTAATCACAAATTAATCTCATAATGTTTTAAGAAAGTTTAGGAGTTTGTGTTGGACTGCATTCAAAGCTGTCCTGGGCCACAGATTGAATAAGCTTGGCATAGAGTATAACTAAATGGAGTGACAGAGAATAGGAGACGCACATTTTACACATATCACATGTACACCACTGTCCTATTGGGTTTCACTTATTAAACACAAGTTCACAGATAAAATTATTAATAATTTCAGAATGGTAATAGCAGAGTTTTGAACCAAACATGGGTCCTTCTGAGCCACATACCCATGCACCTGATTGATTGGTTCATGCTTTGCACAATATGAGCTCATGACTTCCTGGTGAAATCCTCTTAACTAGCCCATTACCAGCTGACAGGACCATACTGACTTCCCACTTTTCTATTAAAACAAACTTTCAACCTGTCTTCTCATATTAACTTTCAGGTGAAAATGTCATCCTCCACTCAACTGGACTTCTAGCAGATTGTCACAATTAGGCACTGAGAAGTGCCTGGGCTATGACGACGGTATCCCTACTTCCGAAGTTCTCAGTGCCTTCAGTGGCCTGACTTGCTAAGCAGAACATTCCACAGTAGAATGCAATGTGACAGAGTATGTGTCACACGGAGCCCATGCTGGGTTTCTGCCTCCCTCCCGGAGTTCTGATGAATGCTCATATTGAGCAGGAGATTGCAAGCCCCACATTGTTAAGCACAGTTACAGAAGAAATCTGGAGGTGGAAACCTTGTCAATCACCAACAATGGGACTTGTGAGCCGATAATAGAACTGTTGCTCCTGCCTAAAAAAGATTACTGTTAGCATTTTGAAAAAGGCAGCAGTGACCTTTCTTTCTGAAAGCCAAAGACCCAAAGTGTCTGACAGCTTTGCTGTTGAATTTTTTCCCTTCTTTCTTTCCACACCTGGATTCAAGAGCTGTTAAAGCACTTTTAAGCGAAAGGAGTTGTTCTCATCTCCATGGAGTTTTCACATTTCACCCTACCACTTAGCAATTAATTAAATTATGAGTGATTATTATTTACTTTTCCTGTGACTTCATTCTACCAATAGACGCTTATGCCATCCTCCCAAAGAGTGTTTCTGTTTATTAATATATTCCTCTACACTTGTAGGGAAACATGAGGAATAAAATAACACCAAAGTAGCATCAATGTCAGGGAAGAGAAAGGCTAAATAACTAAGATTATTTTTCTGCTTCCTGCAACAATTAGCCCTGTATAGGTGCCTGATTTTATTCTTTTCTTTTCTTTCTTTCTTTCTTTTTTTTTTTGTCATTTTTATTGAGGCATAATTTGTATACAGTAAAACTCAGTTTTGGCAAATGTACACCACCACCATTAGCATGATACTGAACATTTCTTTCATTCCACCCACACCTGACCCTTTTGTAGTAAATAGATCTCATTTCACCACTGTAGTTTTGCCCTTTCAAGAAGTTCATATAAATGGATTCAAACAGCATGTATTCATTTATGACTGACCTCTTTCATTTGGCAAAATGCTTTTGAGCTTCATCTATCTTGTATGTATTAGTTTATTTCTTTTTATTAATAAGTAGCATTAATTCTATGGTTATACCACAATTTGTTATCTATTTGCCTATTGATGAAAATTTGGTTTATTCCCAGTTTGAAACTATTATGAGTAAAGCTGCTGTAAAAATTTATGTGCCACTTTTTTGGAGTATGTTTTTAGTTCTTTTGGGAAAAAGTCTAAATGTAGCATTGCTGGCCCATATTGTAAATGTATATTTCACTTTATAAGACACTGTTACACTATTTTCCAAAACAGCTGTGTAATTTTTCATCCCCACCAACAATGTATGAGGTCGTTAAACCCCCTAACCAATACTTATCATTGTCTGTCTTTTGGATTAAATCCGTTTGGGTAGGTATGAAGAAGTATCTCATCATGGTGTTTATTTGCATTTTCTTAATGCTTCATCATGTTGAGTATCCTTTTATATGCTTATTGGCCATCTATAAATGCACAAATTATTTTCACGTTATTTTTTTATGAGTTATCTTTTCATTATGAAGTTATGAGTTCTTTATATATTCTGGATATGAACTTTAATCAAAAATGTTTTTCAAATATATTCTCTCAGTCCATGACCTGACATTTTATTTTTGTAACTCTTCTGATGAGCGAAAGTTTATAATTTAGGTAAAGTTTATTTATCTACTTCTTTCTTTTATACGTCCTAATTTTTATGTTCAATTTATTTGTGACCTTGCTAACACAATGTCCCAAATATTTTTTCCTACTTAATTTTTAAAAATATTTTTAGCTCTTATATTTAGGTTCTTAATCAACTTTGAGTTCATTTTTACTTATACAAAATTGTATATAGTTTGAAATAGTGTCCATATTCTTTATTATTTTTTGTTGTTGTTCTTGCATATGGATATACAGTTATTTCAGCACAATATAGATTATACATTTGAAATCTTTTTTGTTTTATAATATAATCAATAAATGCTATAATAGCATCTATCTAAGTGTTGCTTTAGCCACATCTCACAAATTTTGATGTCATGCATTATATTTTTATTGATTTCTAATGTCCTAATTTCTCTAGCAAGTTCATATTTGACTTATGGGCTACTTAGAAGAGCATCATTTAATTTTAAAGTATTTGATATTTTCTAGATAGCAGTAATATATTTCTAATTTATTACTTTTAACAAGAAAAACTATTTTATACAATTTTAATTTATGCCTTTATTGAGACTTGCTTTATAGCCTAGGATATTTTACACGTTGATAAATGTTACATATGCACTTAAAAATAGATGTATTTGGGATGCCAGGATAGCTCAACAGCACCTGCCTTGCAACCTCGAGGTTCAGTGATCGAATCCCAGCCTCTGTTCATGCAAACCCACAAGCTAATCTGCTGAGCATAACTGCTAACCACCAGGATGGTGGTGAACGTTCTCTCCTTCCAGGAGGGAGACTCCCAGTTTAGTCCCACTCTGTGTGGCCCCAAATCCGGAATAAGACTATATCAAAAAGCTAATGATGTACAACTATGGAGACTGTTCTGGACCCCCCACCCCCACCCTTCTCTCTGTCTCTCTCTCTTACACCTTTTCTCAAATGATAAAATAAATCTTTTTAAAAAAACATATTCTGTTGTTTCTGAGTAGAGTATTATACAACTGCCAATTAGGTCAAGTTAGTTGATGATGTTCAGTTTTCCATATCTTAACAGACCTCCTTTGTACTTGTTAACTGAATTACTGAAAGAGAAATGTTGAAATCTTCAACAATAATTGTACATGTATTCAATTCTCCTTTCAGTTCTGTCAGTTTTTGTTGCATGTGTTCTTAAACTCTGTGATTGAGTACATACAAGACCTGACAATCAAGTTTGCAAAATCATCCTGGCAGAAGTGCTACACACCTCATCGCTGAATATCACTACAGTCAACTTCAAACTACTCCCCTTGGGAAGCCATGCACTGATGCCAGTGCCTAGTCCACCCTTTAAATCAACTTTGGAACTCTCTTCTGGAATGGCCGTCAGACCCATCGTCACATTACACTTACTCCATGTCCTGAATGTCATCTAAATATCTTTCTTTCAATATTTCCTTTCTCCTCAAGTAAAGAAAAAATTCACTGGGACAAGATCTGGTGAGTAAGGCAGGTGTTCCAATACAGTTATGTGTTTACTGGCTAAACACTCCCTCACAGACAGCGCAGAGTGAGCTGGTGCATCATCATCACACAAGAGCCACGAGTTGTTGGCAAAAAAGTTCAGGTTCTTTTTGTCTAACTTATTCATGCAATCCTTTTCAGCTCTTCCAAATAGTCAACTTAATTGTTTTTTTTGTCAAGTTGGTACAAATTTATAATGAACAATCCTTCTAATATCAGAAAAGGTGAGGAACATCATTTTGACTCTTAATTTGAAATGATGGAAATTTTTTGGTTTAGGAGAATTGGTTGACTTCTATTGTGCACTTTGACACTTTGTTTCAGGATAGCGTCGGTACACTCGTGTTTCATCACCAGCGATAACATGGACCAAAACATTGTCTTGCCTCCCCAAATGGCCTTGGCAAATTTCGATGCTCCTTTGCTTTTGTTCATTGCTGAGTTCCTTTGTCACCATTTTTGTGCATACCTTTCTCATGACAAGAATTTCTTTTAAGGTTTTCCTAACTATTTCTCTATTGATGTTTACTTGGTCTGCTACGCTTCACACTGTTAGCTGGCAATTTGGATGCACAATTCAATAAATTTTTTCAATGTTTTCATCAGTTCTGCTTGTTACTGGCCACCCTGACCTCTCTTCATCAGTGACACTTTCTCTCTCCTCAGAAAAACATTTAATCCATTTGTACACCACTGTTTTCTTCAGGGCATTATCCCCATCAACTTGGATTAACATGGCCCTGATTTCACTTATGCTCTTGCCAAGTTTAATAAGAAAGGTAATGTTTGTTCATTGCTTTTATTCAAGCTCTAACATTCTTGCAACAGCACACAAAAACACACAACAACAATAATGAACATCACTCAGAAAGACACTGCCACATGTTGACAGGAACATAGCTGTGAGACACTGATATACTAGACTTACGAAACCTTATCAAATTGTTTGTACAATGCTGCCAACATAAGTGCACAGTGAGATGTTCGTGAACTTAATTGTAAGACCTCATGTACAATTTCTCTCTTTAGCTCTAATAATATTCTTTGCTCTGAAATCTGATACTAATACAGCCAATCTAATTTTCATTTGATCAGTTTTTTACAGTATATCATTTACTATCTGTTTTTACTCCAATCCTATCTGGGTCTTTTTATTTTAAATAGGGTGTCCTTTACACATCATAGAAAAAATTTTACTTTAAAATGGCAATTTCTGCTTTTTTATTGGAATGCTCAGGCTACTTAAATGTAATATGATTATCAATATATTTGAGTTTAAATCTATCATTTTGCTGTTATTTTGTCTTCATCCCATATGTTCTTTGTTTTTTTTGTTTGTTTGTTTGTTTGTTTGTTTTTTGTTTATTTTTTTCCTGAGTCTTTGGAATTGACTGTATTTTTCTTTTTCTTTTTTTTAATTTTACCTCCATTACTTCCTTATTAGTTATACTTTCTGTTTTAATTTCTAAAAATGGTTTTCTAGGCTTTACAAAGATATTTTTAGTTTATCAAAGTCTATATTCAAATATGATATCATACATGGTATAAAAACTTTTTAACAATATTCTTACATTATCCTACTACTTTTCTCTGGGGTACTATAGTCATACCATTTATTTCTACATATGTTATAACCCCCACTATTATCTTTAAAGAGATTTCAAGCAATGAGAAAATGGGTCTTTATATTTACCCTCATATTAACTATTTCAAGTGCCTGTAATTCTTTAGTATGGATCTAAATTTCCATGCAGTATCATTTCCTTCTGTCTGAAAAACTTCTCTCAATGTTGACTACTGTGCATATTTGATGTCAGTACAGCCTCTCCGCCCTTGTTCATCTAGAAAAGTCTTCATTTTACTTCACTTTTCAAAGTTCTTTTTTCTGAGTGTAGACTTCTAGATCTACGTGTTTTCGTTTAGTACTTGAAAGATAATTCCCCATTGTCTTCTGGCATACTTGGTTACAAGAAATCTGGTGTTATTTTTATTACTGCCGACCTATATGTAATGTACCTTTTCTCTCTGGCTTCTTTAAAATATTTCTATTTATCATCGGTTTACAAAAGTTTGAGTTTGATGTACCGGGGCATGGTTTACTTCATATTGTTTTTCTGTTTGTGTCTCAGTGATTTCACTTGATCTGGGAGTATAAAGTATTCAACACATTTAAATAAATTTTGGGCATTACGTTTTCAAACATTTTTTCTGTCCTATATTCTCTCTCCACACTTTCTTTTTTTTTTTTTTTTTAAGATTTATTTTTATTGCTTTTGACACAGAGAGAGAGAGAGAGAGATACAGAGACAGAGACAGAGAGAAGGGGGAGGGCCCAGAACAGTCTCCATAGTTGTACATCATTGGTTTTTCCACATAGTTTCATTCCACAGGTGGGCGCGGGGCTGCACAGGGCAGGAACTGGGCCGGGGTCTCACCCTGGTGAGAACTGAACTGGGGGCACTCCCCAGTTCTGCATATGGGTCCACATGGGCCGGGGCCGGGATTTGATCCTCGGTCCCTGGGGCCGCAAAGTGAGCGCTTAACCCACTGAGCCATCCCAGCTTCCCAGACCACACTTTCTGATGATCTAATCAGATATACAATAGGATACTTTAGACTATTGCACAATTTACTAATGCTCTTGTTCCTTTCTTTTTCAATATTTTTTATATACCTGTGCTTCAGTTTGGTTGTTTTTTTGTTGTTTCTAAATTTATTGTTCTTTTCTGCTTCAGTCTGCTGTTAATCCCATTCAGAATTTTTTTTCTGTTTTTTGTTTGTTTGTTTTTAATGGATATTATATTTTTTATCTCTAGAAGTTTCTTTTGGATCTTTTATATATCTTCTATTTCTCTCATCATCATTATATGGTATTTCTCTATGCCTTAAACATATGAATTATACATATTTATGATTTTTTTTAAGTTCTTATCTATTATTCTATCATCTGTCAATTCTGGGACTTTTTATCTCCTGGTTATTGAGAGCATTTTTCTGTTCCTTTGAATATCTAGTAATTTGTTATTGAATGGTTGGCATTGTGAATTGTATATTGATTGTTACTAGGTTTTGCTGTATTCATTTAAATATTGCTGGTATTTTTCCTGGGTTTCAGTTAAGCTACTTAAAATGACATTGATAATTTTCAGGCTTGCTTTTAAGTTTTGTTCAAGCACATCCAGATCAGCTGTTAGTCTATAGGCAATTTGGACCCACTACTGACAAAATTCTCTGAAATCTATACATTATGAACTATATATTAAAAGGCTTTTTTTTTTTTTTTCAGACTTTTTAGGATAAAAGCTATGCCCATTTCTGTGTGAGCACAGGCTTTTTTCCATCAACTTCTTTTTGTTTTCTTGTTTTTTGTTTTTTTCCTCTAAACTTAAGTAGTTCCCTCCCGCATATGCACAGATCAATATTCAGCCAAAGCCTAAAGGAAGTCCCTTTGCAGAACCTCTCTGCATCCCCTTCCTGGCCTCCAAATTCTAGCCCCCATTTTTTACACAAACTGCCAAATCTGACTTTTCAACTCAGCAAAGCTGCTAGGTTCTTTAGGGTTCTGTTTTGCAACACTATGCACTGGAAATTTTTCTTTAGTAAACTAGGGCAATCACAGGGTTTACCTTATTTGTTTTATTTCACTCTGGTATCCTCATCTATGCTGTTTTATTTTCAAAAAATGTGACATTTGTTTTTTATATATTGTTTTCTGTTTTCTAGTTATTTAATGTAGGATGGTTAATACTAACACTGGTATTCCTTCAGGCCAGAAGCACATGTCTTCAAGTGTCTGTGTTTAATGTAGGAAAAAATTGTAACAGCAACTGTTGACTATACCTAATGGGAAAATTATATGTCTTCACTCAAGTATTTCATGGAAACTCAAGAATATAACCCAAGAACCAGTTCATACTGTTGCATTTATAATTTGATACAAATACACAGGGTTGCTATATCTCAGGCCAAAGTTACCTAAGGGGCATTGAAAAAAGGAAGGATTGACATTTTCTCCAATTGCTCCTTTGCTTCTTTTTACTAAGATTATGATGCCATGCTAGTTGTACCAATTTAGTTAAAATCAACATGTTATCCAATATGTTATCTCCAATTTTTATTTACTATATATTTCCATTTTTAAAAGCATTCATTAAATATCACCTATGTGCAAAGCAGTATATTAACTACTGGGAGAACACAAGGGGATAAATTATACATAATTTCAACCAAGTAATTTCTGATATATTGTCACTCTAACATAAAACAGAATAAGCCCCATGATAAAAATAGAGGAAATTGATATGAATATCCAAAGGAAGCAGTTATTACATTGAATAGGAGAGTAAATAGCTAACTTTTAATGAATGTTTTCTTGTCTAGGCATTTTAAGTGACTCAAATGTATTATCACATTTAATCCTCAAATAGCATCTATGAGATAGATGCTATTAATATCTCCATTTTACTCTCAATAAAACTGAGATTGAGACATGGTAACTTGCTCAAAATACACAAATAAAATAAATGGAAAATTAAGAATTTGAAATCAGACAATCATACTTCATTGTCCATATTCTTAAACATTAATTACAATAGAAAAGATTCTATAAACATTGCCATTAAAAGATGAGCTTGGTTTGTGTAGCTGCAAAAGTAAGAAAAAATATTTCAGGCTAAGGAAATAACATGAGCAAAATATATATGTTGATGTAGAAATACGTATAATCACATGACTGAAGTTTAAGAAACAGGAATATTACGGGAGTAATTTTGGGAAGATTGCTTAGTGTCCTCAAATATCACACAGTGAGAATTAATTTTTGTTGCCGTTTATAATTATGTATTTACCTAGTATTACTTTCTATACTAAAACTCACAATTTTATAAGCTTCAAATAGTTCTAAACACAGCCTGATACTCAAGCAGCAATACATTGTGTGGCAAATGTACTATTGTTGCTTGTCCAGGACATGCTAAAGTGAAAAACTTAGAATCCTGACATTTTTCCTATTTCAGGCAATATCAATAAGCATACAAAGAAGAATATAGAGATAATAAAATTCTCTTAATACACTTAAGAGAAATGATGTGTAAACAGCTGGGGAATTACAGACAAAAGAAACTCTTGCTGAAACAGTAGAAAAAATAAATTAGAAATGATTTATAATGTTAGGAATTGGGGTGACATTTTTTACTGTTTAAGTTTGTAGTTCTTTTTCAGTGATTTAGCTTTTTTCCCACTTATCTTTCAGTTAGATGAGCATGTTCTCCTATGTTTACATACTGTTATTAAGTAAAAACTAGAGACAAATGATTCTGACATTTAAATAATAATAAAAAAATTAGGATTTCTGGTTAAGAAGGCAGAGTATGTAAATACTGTGTTTACCTCCTCTCACGACCAGATCAAAAATATAACTAAAGTACAGAATAACCATCATTCAGAATCATCTTAAGTCTAGTTGATCTAAAGCCCTACAACTAAGGACATACAGAAGAAGCCACCTTGAGTCTGGTAGGATGGGCAGAGACACAGAACAGGTTTGTGTTATACCCACCTGTGACTGTTAAAAACCAGGAGGGACATCACAGCTGCAGAGTTCCCCCTGGATGAGCAAAGGGTCCCAGCCCCACACCAGGCTCTCCAGCCCAGGGTTCCAGTGTGGGAACGGAAGTCTCCATAACTTCTGGCTGTGGAAACCAGAGGAGATTATAGCTCAGTAAGACAAGGATAGATGCAGTCCCAGAAGCTCCTGTTAAAGGGACTGTACACAAAGTTCCTTGCTGATGGACTCACTTGCTCTGAGCTCCAACACTGAGACAGCAGTTTAAAAGGCACCAGGGATGTGTGGAGAGAAAGTGAATTGTATGACTTCAGGGAAAGGATTGAAATTCAGGCTTACTAGACAGAACATTTTAAGCAGAACAGTAAACAATGGTACTGTCCCATTTTAGATGGTGCATATGGTCAGCCTACTCTCACTGGGCTAAATTCAAGGTATCAGTAGGCTGAGCATATGTACCATTTGAAACAAGGCAGTACTGTTGTTCTCTGTCCCATTTAAAATGGTATGTCTGGTTAGCCTACTGAAAGGGCACTTTTCTCCCAGACAGAAGGCTGGCAAAATCCAGTGTTTCTTTGTTGAGCCCTCCCCAACCCAGCATGCAGATGCAAGCAAGCACCATGTCTGAGTCTCCATCAACCTAGCTATATCCATTTGTTTGTTCCACCCTGGTGATTACCTGTGACCCCACCCAGATAACTTCTAGGCCTACCCAAGATGCTTCTAGTGGCTTTTCCATACAAATAACCTATCTTACCACATGCTGTAGACCTTCCTAAACTCTCTCAAAGGTTCACAAAACCCAAACAAGCAGCAGCTGAGTGTGGTATGCCTGTATTTCTTACTAAGCAGCCCAAAGCTTGGATATAGAAGCAATCAGCCTCAGTTCATGGCTTGGCTTCTTTTTTTTTTTTTTTATTGTTAAATTTAATGGGGTGGCATTGGTTGGTAACAATTAGTTTCCCGATGTACAAGTCCACATCACATCACCCATGCATCGCATTATGTGCC
>PVKE010037538.1:0-15853 GCA_004027555.1 Craseonycteris thonglongyai
AGATCTGCTAGGGTCTAGGTAGTTAGGGCTTCTGCTTTCCTCTTGGATTTGGGGCTTTAATTCCTTCCACAGGTTAGGGAAATTTTCATCCACTATTTGTTTTAGTAGACTCTGAGAAGATTTCATCTCGCTTCCTTCTGGTACCCCTATTATTCTAATATTGTTCTTTCTGATGGAGTCAGAAAGTTCTTGTAGGGCTTATATTTCTCTTGATTCCCCTTTCCCTTTCTTCTTCCCTCTGTGACATTTCCATGTTTGTATCTTCAATTTCACTCATCCTTTCCTCTAGCTGGTCAGCCCTGCTTCCTATGCTGGTCAGTTCTTTTTTTAGCTCTCCCATGATGCCTTTCATTTCAAGGAGTTCCTTTTGGTTCTGTTCTAGCTTCTCAATTTTGTTGGTAAAGTACTCCTTTTGCTCAGAAAATTTCTTGTTGAGGTCATTTAACTGTGTCTGGGAACTTTGCCAGCATTGAATGAGCTCTCTGAGTGTCTTGATGAATGCAGCCCTGAATTCTGTTTTACTTAGATTTGATTCCAAGTGTGCAAGGTCCTTTACTAAAGACTGCCCCTGATCTTCTGGAGGGGCTTTGGATTCTGAGGTGTGCATTGTGTTTGATGTGGTTCCTTTTGCTTTATGCATGAGTCTGTTTTCCCTCTGTGGGTTTGCCTATCAGATGGGCTTCTCTTTATTTTTTCTTTTGGACTCAGTTGTGGGAGAAGGAGATTTTGGGAGAGGGTTGGGGGGAGCAGACAGCTTCTGTGTCCTGGGGTACTTCAGGTTGCTGTATTAGCTGTGAGATAGCAGGGTAGTAAAGGTGTGGCCAGGGGTGGGGTCATGTGAGTATGAGCTAGGGCGGGCCTGAGACACAATAGCAGATTCCTCTTTCAGCAGGGAGGCTGGTGGTTCAGTGGGGGCGGGGTGCAGGAGCTCTGGTCTTTCCTCCTCCTGGCTGCCCCTCCTTCAATTGTATCTGTAAACCATGCCGGCAGGGCAGTACCTGGATGGGCTGGGGCTTGGCAGAGGCCCCGGTCGGCCGTGCAGTTTCGCGCACAGGCAATGACACCGGGGAGACCCGGCAGGCAGCCCAGTTGCGCGCGGGGTGCGCAACGCCCCTGAGGCCCCGTGGGCGGGACATCAAAAGCCCAGCTGTGCGCTCGCGAGCAGGCCGCAGCACTGCAGCGGCCCGGTAGGCAGGGCGCCGAAAGCCGGACCCGCACACAGGCAGCGGTGCTGCGGTGGCCTGGTGAACAGGGTGCCAAAAGCCCTGTAGCGCACTGGCGAGCAGGCAGCAGTGCTGTGGGACAGCCTGGTGGGTGGGCCACCAAAAGCCCATGTGGGTGCACGCAGCAATGCACAGCGGCCCAGTGGGCGGGGCGCCGAAAGCCCAGCCGCGCACTTCCTTGCAGGCAGAGGCGCTGCAGTGGCCTGGTGAGCAGGGCACCAAAAGCCCAACTGCGCGCTGGCAAGCAAGCAGCAGTGTCAGGGCGGCCCGGTGGGCGGGGCACCGAAGGCCCAGTTGCATGCTGGCAGTTTTGCCGCGGAGGCCCGGTGGGTGGGGTGCCAAAAGCCCTGTGCACACAGGCCGTATCTTTGGCAGCAGCCGCTCTATGCTCCCGGCTCTGTTGAGACCACTGGATTCACTCTAAGCACGTCCAATGCAGCTATGCCCACTCAAGCCCCAGCCCTCACTCCAAGAGCCCTGTCTTCAGAAGGCGCTCGTTCACAGTCAACCTCCTCCGTAAATCAGGGGTGCTGAGCCATTGCGGGCTGGTGCCCTGCTCTCACCCCGCCTACAGCAAAGTGCCGCCACCCTGTTCCACAGTCCCTGTTCCACTTTAGGCTCTGTGATCTGATTAGGGCACTGTGTGCTGTCCCTTGAGTTCAGATGTTAAATTGTCCACAGTCTTGTGGGAATTCCACACTCCCTAGGTCTCGGCTTCCAGCCCGCCCTCGATCCAGCTCCACTTTGACCATAGTCCCCCAATCCCCCTTTTTTTTGCCAGCCCCGGGCCGCGCTCCGAGTCTCTGTCCCTGAATCGCTGCTTCCCTTTTCCTCTCCCGCTCTCCCCTTTTTTTCTCTAACCTTTGTGTGTTGTGTTGTTCCGCGTTGTGTGGTTCTCTTAGTTGAGGTTTCTTCTCAGGGTTTCCCCTGTGGATTCCCCTCTGTTCACAAGGCCCTTCCCAGGCAGTTATCGGCATTCTCCTCTCATGCCGCCATCTTGGATCTCTCTCCTAAGATCTAGACATACATTAACTCAATCTTTTTTTTTTAATTAAATTTATTGGGGAGACATTGCTAGGTAAAATTGCACAGGTTCTAGCTGTACAATTCTATAATACATGGTCAATGTATTGGTTGCACCATGTGTTTGTTCACCACCCAGAGTTGGTTTTCCTGCCATCACCATAGAGTTGATGTCCCTCCCCTCCTCCCCACCCCTACACTCTTACCTGTGGGTAGCCACAACTGACTGTGTCCATGAGATTCTATTTCTTTATTCCTTTCAGTGTTATATGCTATGTATGAGTGAAGTCATGTGGTTCTTGGTTTTTCTGTCTGGCTTACTTCGCTTAGCATAATAATCTCAAGATCCATCCATGTTGTCACAAATGGCAGTATTTCATCTTTTCTTATGGCTGAGTAACATTCACTGTGTACGTGTAGCACGATTTCTCTGTCCAACCATCTCTCAAGCGACAACTTGGTTGTGTTCATGACTTGGCCACTGTGAACAATGCTATAATGACCATCAGGGCATATACATCTTTGCAGAGTAGCTTTCACATTTGAGGGTAAATACCCAGGAGAGGGATTGCTGGATCGTATGGTAACTATTCTTAATTTTTTGAGGAATCTCCATACTGCCTTCCATAGTGGTTGTACCAATTTACACTTGCACCAGCAGGGTATGAGGGTTCCTTTTTGTCCACAGCCTCTCCAGCACTTGTTATGCCTTGTCTTGTTGATTATAGCCATTCTAGCAGGTTTGAAGTGGTTTCTCATTGTGCTTTTTTTTAAATTGTAAAATTTATTGAGATGACATTGATTGATATCAATTACATTGTTTCCAGGTGTACAGTTCTACATTATATCATCTATGCATTGCATTATGTGCTCACCACCCAGAATCAGCTCACTTTCCATCACCGCATGTTTCCGTCCCCCTCTCTATTCCCCTCAATCCATCTGTCCCACCAACTCCATCCTTACCCTCAGGTAACCACTAAACTACTGACTGTGTCCATGTCATTGTGGTTTTGATGTGCAGTTCTCTGATAGCTAGTGAAGGTGAAAATTTTTTCATACATCTGTTGGTCATTTCTGTGTCTGTTCAGGTTCTCTGCTCATTTTTCAACTGGGTTGTTCATTTTCTTTCCTTTTATTATTTTCTGGTTGATTTGTACAAGTTCTTTACATACTTTGGAGGGTAAATCCTTATCAAAAGTGTTGTTTGCAAACATATTCTTTCATTTAGTTGGTTATCTTTTTATTTCCTTGATGTTTTCTTTGGCTGAGCAGAAGCTTTTTAGTTTGATATAGTCCCATTCATTTATTTTTGCTTTTACTTCCCTGTCCTTTGAGGTCAAATTGATGAATTCTCATACATCACTTCTGGAATGACAATTTCTCTTAACAAAACAAAACAAAAGAACATTAGAGGGGGATGTTGGGATGACACAGTGGATTAAGCACTTGCCTTGCAGTCCTGGGATACAAGGATCAAGTCCCGGTCCTGGGCCATGTGGACCCATATGCTAAACTGGGGTGTGCTTCTTCTGTGGGAGGCCCCCAGTTTGGTTTCTGCTGGGGTGAGCTTCCAAAGTGGGAGAACTCCGGATGGTTTCTGCCCAGTGTGGCCCCCCACCTGCCTGTGGAATGAAGCTATGTCAGTAGCTGATGATATGCAACTATGGAGACTGCTGTGGGCCCTCCCCATTCTCTCTGTTTCTCTCTGTCTCTGTCTCTGTGTCAAAACAATAAAATAAATCTTAGAAAACACACACGCACACACATACCCACACAAACATTACATTGTGTCCTCATCTACCTTATTCAACGGATCGTCTATGGCCTCCTCCCCAAAATCAAATGACCTTGGGAGATAAATTTTTAGATTGAATTCAGGACACTGAGGAAACCGTGATAGCACAACTAAAGACACTCACGAAAGAGGACTTCCAGAACTGCTTCCAAAAGTTGCAACAATGATGCAATAGGTGTGTTACATATGAGGAAGATCATTTTGAAGGGGGTTCATGGCAATGTTTCTTTTACTGTAATACATTGTTTTTATTTTAACATGTATCATTATTTTTTTATTTATCAAACTTCATAGTAAAACCTTATTTGGGCCTATGTAAAAATTCATGATAATTTTGATTAGGATTAATGTTCTACATAGAAATCTTCGTGATATAAATGTGTCCTGTCAAGTTTAATTATGCTATTGTTAAGTACTTCATATAAACTCTTTTAAATGTCATTTTGACATTCACGTATATATCAACAATTGTTGTACCAATATTACTTGAATTTGTTTATTGCATCCCTCTAAGAGATACATTTATGACCTTAGTTGAGTTACTATGTACATGTAAAATTAATTGTAAAAATTTTCTTATGATTTATATTTTTCATAGCCTAGGGCTCATTTTGACAGAAGCCTATACAAGGTACCGTTTCCTGGGTCGTGTGTGACTAAAATACTTTTTACTGTTAAAAAAGTAGGATCTGGGTGATGCCAGGATCGCTCATCAGGTTGAGCCCTTGCCTTTCAGCTGTTAGACCTAGGGATGGAGTCCTGGCCCTGGCCCCTGCAAACCCACTTGCTGAACTGCGGTGCAACTGGTAACCACTGAGATGGCTCAGCAATGAAGGTTCTCACCTCCCATGCGGGAGACCCTCAGTGCAGTTTGCACTGTGTGTGGCCCCACATCCACCTGTGGAATAAAAATACATCACAACTAATGATGTACAACTATGGAGATTGCTCTGGCCCCTCCACCCTTCTCTCTGTCTCTCTTTCTCTTTCTCTATTTCTCTCACCTTCTCCCAAACAATGAAAAAAAATAGACAAAAAGTAGGATCTGCACTTTCAGTATAATATAATAACAAGGTTGACAGTTATTTTGTCCATAATTCATCTGAAGACTGCCTCTGTTTCATAGTAAATGTAGAAATTAGGCACACTCCAAAGTTAATCCTCACATATTTTCTTAAAGCTAGGTGAGTCCGTCCATTCAAATAATGTAAGTTCAAGAAAGTTTTAATGGGTGTAAATAAGGGTTAGAATTGTGCAATTATTATTTAACTTTAGTTGAAAGCTTACGTGGCAATAAAGCTTTTGTATCACAAATTATTTTTATCTTATTACTCAGGATCTGAATGTTCAGGACTTTATGGTACAGTCTCGCCCTAAATTTGAGCTCTGATTCTAGTGACTTCATTTACATACAAAGAGCTCACAGATGAAAGCCTGACACTACAGGAAGCAGATATACTTAGCATTGTGCTACTCCAGCAACTAAAATAACATTGCACCTCTTCACGCAGTAACATGTAGTGAAACATCATCTGCCATATGGATATGGAAAATATTTATATATATATATATATATATATATATATATATAGCATAAGAAAACACATTATTTTTAGTATCTATATAGTTTCATTTGTTTTTATGCTTCTTCCATCCTCCAGGCTTAGTTAGATGACACTCTGGACTATGAATAGTTCTTGGGATAAACATGATTTGAGTTTGAGTTGTAGGACTGGTTTATGTTGACAGCTTTAAATACCCAAACAAACAAACTTGCTACATACTCAGTGTGAATGTAACAGCATTTGTTGGTTAAAAAAAAGGAAAAAAAAAAGAACTAAAGCCTATTTTTATCAATGCATTTGTTAAAATTTGCACACAAGTTTCTGGATGCTGTGTTGATTACGAGCCATTAAGACATCTTCTGATCAAATATTTTGACGTTTTCTGTGATAAGTACTGAAAAGTATCTGTATTCTGATTTTGAAATGCTTTGATCATACAATTATTTCTTCTTTTAAGATACTAGGCATTCTTTCTACTTACTGATTTAACTATCTCACTGTGTGTATGTGTGTGTGTGTGTGTGTGTGTATAATAAAGATACACTATGCCCTTGTATTTTAACAAACAGTAACCATCATAAACTAGAAATAGACATAAAGGTCAACAGTTCTTGAGAAGATGTGGGAAATAGCACTTGAAAGTAGAGGATTTACAATCCCTCTCAGAGTCTACCTTGATCACATTCACTTATTCATTCAACAAATTTTATTAGTGGAATCACCACACACACATACATACCGTTGAATGTGTTCTATCTACTCTGGGACAAAAGGAGTGCAAGTGAAGAAACACAGGAATATCAAATTGTCTGGGAGGTGGATCTAGAGAATGGCCAGCATAATTATTTGCCTTTCTGCTGAGGCCAGGGATTAACTAAATGAAGCAGGCTACATCAGCTATGACAAAAGAGCTTTTCCTTCTTGTGAGACGCCAGTTCATCTTTGCTCACCATCCCTGGTTTTCTCTTTCTACTATTACAAATTACTACAACTTAGTGGCTTATAATAGCATAGACTTCTTATCTTCTGATTCTATAGGTTAAAAGTTTTCCATGAGTCTGACTGGGCTCCAGGCAGTGTGGACAGGGCTGCTTTCCTTTGGGGACACTGCAGAGAAGCATGACCTTGCCTTGCCAGCTCCTAGAGGCACCTGCACTGCTTGGCCAGTGGCCTCCTGGTTCCTCCTCATAGCCAGCAACACTGTGTCTCTGTGACAACAGCCAGGAGAGGGCCTCTGCTTTCAAGGACTCATGGGTTTAGATTGGGTCCCCCAGATAACCCAAGATTATCTCCCCATCCTAAGGGTGCTATAACCTTGACCACGTCTTTAAAGCCCTATTGCCATGTCAGGTAACAAGTAGCAGGTTCCTTCTGGCGGCTCCAGGACTGAACCTGTTCTGTGCGTCTTATGACTAATAGGCTCTCCTGCTAGCCCTTCACTATGGCTGAATCCCTGCAATCCCTGCTTCTGCCCTTAGTCTTTTACTACCAGTTTTAATCATTCTGCGTTTCTCTTATAAGGACTCCTGTGGTTATATTTAGGTTACCTATATAGTCCAGGATGATCTCATGTCAAAATGCTTAATTTGTGGTCTTGGAACCAAACACTTAGAAAAGCCACTGTTGCTTATGCTCAACCGTGATTGGTCAGTTTCTTGCTCTGACCTCCTAAAGCACCCTTGTGATGGAATCACCCAAAACTGCTATATAAGGCCCTCGCTGTTCAGAGATTTTTGAGGGTAGTTGTGGTGGTGATTTGTGGTGACTTGTGGGGTGGACGATTTAGCAAGCTTGTTTTCTCCTTTATTCCCCCATTTTATTTTTTCTCTTTCTCATTTCTTCTTTTTTATTATTTTTATTTTGCTTTTCCCGTTGTTTCTCATTCTTTTAAATTTTTCTCTTTTTTCCTTCATTTTATTTCTTTTTTGTTTTTTCCCATTTTTTTTTTATTATTTTATTTTTGTTCTCTTTCTCTCATTTCCCCCTTCCTTTTGTCCCCATTTTATTTTTCCTCTTTTGTTCTCTCATCATTTTTTATAATTTATTTGTTTGTTTATTAATTTTTTGCTCTTTTCCCAATATTGTTATTCTTTTTCTCCCCCTCATTTTTTTTAATAGCCTTCCTATTTTGTTTTTTTCAGTTTTGGTTCATTTTATTTTATTTTGTTTTGTTTTGTTTTTGTTGTTGTCTTGTTGTTTTTGTCATTTGTTCCTTAAATTTTTTAGTTAGCATTAGTATCTTTAGTATAGTTAGTATTGTTGATATAGTATAGTTTAGTTGGCATAGTTAGTATTGTTATTGTTTATTAACCTAGTTAGATAATATAGTTGATATTGTTGGTATAGTTAGCATAGTCGGCATAGTCAGTATAGTTATAGTTTATTAGCATAGTTAACACAGTTGATACAGTTAGTATTGTAGATAGAGTTAGTATATTTAGTTAGTACACTTACTGTTTACTAGCATAGTGAGTTAGCTTAGTTAGCATTGTTCATAGTGTAAGTGAGTATAGAGAGCAAGTCACCATGGTGGATGACTTTGCAGCCATCTCTGCTGAACAGGAGCCCCATTTGGGCCATTATAAGCTCCTGAAAACCATTGGCCAGGACAGCTTTGGCAAGGTGATTCTGGGTAGACACATTGAGACTCACACAGAGGTGGCTGTCAAAGCTATTCACCTTAGGGGCTTCAACCTTCGGAGACCTCCCCAGCAGGAGGTCGACTGTATGGCGCTTCTACATCACCCGAAAATCGTGGAATTGTATGAGGTGATTCACACACTAGACTTCTTATTCCTCGTCATTGAGTGCATGAAGGAAATGGACATGACGAATTAACTTGATACCCATGGACCCATGACCGAGGATGTGGGCCGGAGCATCTTCCGACAGCTCGGCTCAGCGGTGCACTACTGCCACCATAAGGGCATCGTTCATCGGGACCTGAAACCCAACAATGTGCTTCTGGGGCCCCACATGGAGGTCAAATTGGCAGACTTTGGCCTCAGCATCCCCTTCAAAGTAACCACATTGAACACGTTGTATGGCAGCTACAATTATGCGGCCCCAGAACTCTTCATGGGCAAAGCATACGATGATCCACCAGTGGACATATGGAGTTTGGGAGTGATGCTGTACAAGATGATCACTGGCACCGTCCCGTTTTTGGGAGAGAACTTGAGGCAGCTGGGAAAGCACATTCTCAAAGGGGAGTACACTGTGCCTGTTAACTTCACACCTCAACTAAAAACTTTACCGAGTAAGTTAATGACTCTTGATCCCATGGATAGAAGCACCTTAGAAGCTATTATACCAGACCCATGGCTGAACATTAGGCAGGAGGAGGAACTGGGGCCCTATAAGGAGCCACCGAGTGAACACATGGACGCCTGGGTGACAGAACAGATGGTTGCCATGGGCTACCAATTGGACGAGGTGGAACACGCCTTACTGAGGAAGACATACAATCAGATGATGGGCACGTATCTGATCCTAAAATCAGTAAAGCCCAAAGTACATGTCCGCACCATCCAAGTGAAGCCCTTCGTTCCCCCTGACCTCAACAACCCTACTGTATGCCCAGATGAAGAGACTCAGACAGGGAGCTTCAGGCTCCAGCAGGAAGAGCAGCAGCCTCAGGACCAGCAAGGAGGCCAGAAGCCCCAAGGGTCAGCAGGTCCCTCGACCAGCATGGCGTCCAGGACTGCGACTCCGGGGCCCAGCCCAAAGTCCACAAAGGCCAGTCCATGAGCCAGCACAAAGTAGAAGAAGGTAATTCCCCGTCACAGCCCCAAGTCGAAGATGAGCTCTTTCAGACCCACTCCAAAGTCGAGGACAGCCACTCCCAGTACCTGCCCCAAGAGGGCTGCCAGTCCTGAACACAGCCCTAAATGGAGGACCGCCGCACCCCTACCCAGCCCAGAGTCTCAGTCCCTGACCATCCCTCCTCCACAAAGCCCGGAGTCATTGGAGCCTGCTCCTCCTGCACCCAGCCCACAGTGAGAGTCCAGGGTCCCCACACCTCCACATAGCCCAGAGTCCTCAAAGACCGCCTTTCCCTCCCCCAACCTGGAGTACAAGTCCAGAACTGCCACTCCCCTGCCCAACCCTGAGTGGAGGAACACCCCCTCTAGCCTGGCCCCGCAGTGTTACAGCAGCCACAGCAGCAGCAGCAGTGGAGGATCCACAGAATGTAACACATGGGGCCTCTGGGGAGTGGCGAGGAGGTGCCTGGACTGCATTCACAAGCTCTGCCTGAGGCTGTCCAAGAAGGGGCGTGGCAAACACAACAGGGTCACGCCCCTTTAGATGATGGACAGCTAAGGCAGGGCTAGGACCAGACTCCAAGAGGCCAAGCCGGGCTCCCTGCATGGAAATGCTGAGCTGGATGAAGCTGAGTTCCAGGGAGCCTGGCCACGTAGTGAGGGAGACGGGCCAGAGGCCAGAGTCAAGCTGCAGGTGGGAGTAGTGCAAGAAGAGTGCACTGCATGTGCAAAGAGCCCCGGGGCAGAGGACTTGCTCCAGAGGACCATGGAGATGGGCCAGCTGCTGTGACATTCTATGCATGGGATTTACGTCATGAGGGTACCAGACATCACAGTGACTTCAGAAACATCATCCCCCTAATCCCTGCTGAGCATGGAGGATGGCCTGACCCCCCTACCCCAACAAGAGAGGCCACCCTCGCTGTAGGTCCACCATGGCCCCCACCTGGGGGCACCTCAGAGACTGGACTGTGTTTCCTGGGATCTTGTCCCCTCCCCTGCTCTGTGGGATGGGGATAAAAAAACATTCAGTTAATATTCTTATTATATTACTTGGTTCCTTCCAACTCCTGCAATAAACTTGATGGTTCAGAAACCAAATGCTTCAAAAGTTAATCATATCTGTATGACTCACAGGTTTGTGGATTAGAACCTGAACATTTGGGTGGGTCCACATAAGTTCAGTACAGAGTTCAACTGAGCTTTTTGCCATGATACCACTAGAATCTCTTTCCCTCCCATTTCCAACAGCATGTTCCTCATTTTATCCTGAGCCCTCACTTACAGCAACTTTACTGTCCTTATTTGTACAGTCTATTCAGACAAGTTAGATATCCACTGTGACCCTTTAAGGATTCTTTACCCTGCCACCTACTTCCTTGCAGTCCTCACATTCATGAGTAGCCATATATGTAGCAGTGTTCAAAGCGCTGTTAGCTTTGTCTGTCACTGAAATTTCTTTTGTCTGCTCCTGAAATTTCTTCCAGCTTCTACCCACCGTTCAATTGTAAAGCCATTTTTACACATTCGGGTGTATGTCACCACAGCACCCCAACTCCAGGTATCTAGAAAAGTTTTCCGTGCCAACTCCCTGCCAGGTCACTTGAACATGCCAAGAGGAGATGTGGGATTCACCTTCCTTGGCAGGTTCTGGTTCTTCAAGTCAGGGAGTTTACCCGTAGAAGAGTTTGGATACTGTCAGTGCTACCAGCACGGCCCCACGTGCTATAATTCCACACTGCAGAGAAAATGATTCCTCAGTGTCGTAACACAGACAAAGAACATGATTCTAGAGTCTTTCCCTGAAAGAGGAAGCCCTGTTTCTTGCCACCAATTGAAAAAAAAGGATATATAGATAATAGTTTAGAAATTAACCCCAGTACAAAAAGATGATCAGACATAGACTACATTTTCACAGCAGCAAAATTATTTTTCTAAGGTAAGAATCTATTGAAAGAAATCTTATATAAAAGGGTGTTGCCCTGTTTGTAATCAACAAAAAACGGGGAAAAAGTGAAACAAATCCTGTAAAGTTATTCGACATTTTATTCTGTAGTTTCCTTTGAACAATTAGGTGGTATACCTATTGATATACTTCAAAGCGACTGCCATTTTTATAGATAATAATCTTCCAAACTGCAGATTTACATTGGGGAGCACTAAACATCCAGAAGGGATGAACAAGACATTCCAATGAACCACATAGTGTTTTTCTTTATTTATAATCATTTCCCTGATTTCACTTTACGACTTCAGTCACTGTAACTTTAAAATCTGTAATCATCTCAAAAAAGTATGTCACAATGAGAAGTTAGACAACCACGTGTGAGGTCAGTTGTTTTGCATGCTGTGTATAATCAAAAAGTTTTAAGTGTTTGCTTGAGAGGGGTCTGGATATAAAAGCTCCCCATCTTATAGGCCTCTTAGAATCTCTAGCTTAGGATGAATATAGCTAGAAAACCACTGCCCAGGACTCTTGGCAGGTTCAGGGCCTATGGTTATGGCCCAACAGGCAGCCGGGTTCTGAGAGAGCAAGGCCCTGGCTTAGAACCTGCAGTTAACCTCCTTATTTCCAGGCTGGCTTTGTTTACTACCCTTGGAGCTGTAACTTACTTGCTTTTTTCCCTTCCATCTCCATACCCACCTGCACACATACTGTGTGTGTCCACTCAACTTAATCACTAAGCTCCTAGGACCTCAGATTCTGGTGAACATCAAAATACATTCTAGGAACAGAGCCGCCTCAGGTGTGTTAACCACAGAAACATTGTTTTCGTCAACTTAAGGGTCACCTCTTGACCTCAGTTGTGTTTTAGCTCCAGATTCAGGAAAGCCGGTCAGCCCACGGATCACAGTGCCTGACATGCAGACTGAAAAATGCCATGACTGACAGCAGGGCTGAAGACATGAGTGATCTACTGCTCCCTGGCTTAGGCCCCACCAATCAGTAGATCCCACGTCCCTGAGTCCCTGGTAGCTGATGGTTGATTCTTTCTTACTATGTCCCCTGCCTCCTGTGGACGAAGGCCAAGGTTTCCCTTTAAAACTCCCTAACCGCACTGAGAACGTAAAGGCCGTGTTTGAGGGTGGAAATCTGCTGCCTTCTCAGGTCTCCGGTTCTCTGAAACAAATGCTTCTTCCATCATAACCCAACTCGTGTGTGGGTCTATTGGCTGGAAGGCACAGGCAGCAGGAGCCCAGACTCGGCTTTCCTCCAGTAAGATGCTTACCGACGAAGAACATTTTCACTGCAACTCATTGAAAATCCTTCCCAAAACTTCCTTGATTTCCAGTTTTCAGTGGCTTAATTAAGTCTCTTAACCATCAATCACATTTCTTGTAGTCACGATCCTGTGGTACATGTGTTTTTGTGGACTGAGAAGAAATTGAGTTGTAGCGGTGTTACCTCCATTTCCCATTACTGTTTCTGTGTTTATTCTAGCAAAATAAAGGTGCAATTTTTTTTCTACTTTTCGCTAGCAGTGGGTTTCTGAAAAGCTGGTCACGACTTGTATTGATAAAGTGTATCATGTTTTCCCATGAAGAGTTTCTGTTCTGATCACTGATGCCAAAGATTCAACAGAGTAAATCTGAAGATCTGATTGGCTTTATTGGGCAAGTTATGACTCAGCAGCATCTCGTCCAGCAAGTAGAGAGGAGATCCAGAGGGCTACAGAAGGAGAAAGGTTTTTAAAGCCAAGACTACGAAGTCATAGACAAAAAGAAGTTCAGGCCTATGGAACCTACCCACCGATGGGGATGGGCAGGGTCTATGTGATGTACCACAAAGGTGCTACGTCATCAACCTGACCAGGTCAGGCGACCACATGGCAGGCCTGACCAAAAGCACTCAGTGAGGACAGTGTGATCACAAATTCCTTTCTAGGTTGGTTGTAGCAGGTAGTCATGCCCCGGGTCTATGGCTTCCTTAGCAAAGGCCACTCTTCTCCTCAGGCAAGCTCCATCCACTGTTCTTGTGCATCTAGATCAGCTGTGTCCAACCTTTTAGCTTCCCTGGGCCACATTGGTAGAGCAGTTGTCTTGGGCCACACATGAAATACACTAACACTAATGAAGCTGATAAGTTAAAGAAGAAAAAAAAGAAATTTCACAAACATCATAATATTTTAAGAATTTGTGTAATGCCTCATTGAAAGCCATCCCAACAGGTTAGACATGCCTGATCTAAAGTAAGTTACCTTTGAAATGTCTGAGTAATTCTCTGTCTAGACCCTGGGAAGGCACAATAGCAGGCTCCAGAGCAGGTGACCTCAGAACTCCTCTATTGTAGTCTAGTCCCCTCAGACCATCTCTGTGTCAGGTCAATGTTCCTCATTACCTGTTCTTTCCCCACTGACGTAAAGAACTCTGTGTCTTACCCTTTTGATTTTCATCCAATTTAAGAGATTTTCTCAGTTTGGTTTCTCCAACCTCCTCAGTCTACTGCCTACATATTTCACCTACTTTCCTTGAAAACCCAGAAATAAACCCACAAATTTATGGACAGATTATTTTTCATAAAGGATCAAAAAATATACAGTGGGGGAAAAGAAAGCCTCTTCAGTAAATGGTGCTGGGAAAATTGGAAAACCATGTGCAAAAGGCTGAAGGTGAACTGCGATCTCTCACCATATACCAAAATTAACTCAAAATCGATTAAAGACCTCCAAATAAGAAAGGAAACAATAAATTGTATAGAAGAAAACATTGGCACTAAACTTATAGACCTGGGATTCAGGGAGGACTTTATGAATCTGACCTCAATGGCAAGGGAAGTAAAAGCACAAATAAATGAATGAGACCTTATCAAGCTAAAAAACTTCTGCACTGCAAAGGAAACCATCAACAAAGCAAAGAGGCAACCAACCAACTGGGAGAAAATAGGTAATTTAGAACACAAATTCGAATGAATTTTGAATTTAACTTGTACAAGGATACTGGCAGGATGCCAAAATTAGGCCCAAAATGCTGTGAGCAGCATGCGGAAGTCCTTGGGAAAGGTGGGAAGCTGTCCTGGGAGGCAGTGTGTCGTGAGTGGAAAAGACAAGGATGCCATCATGTAAGCCAGTCCTGGGGCTTGCGGTGGCAGAGTAGAGCAAGTGTTCATCTGCTCAGTGATGATCAACACTGCTGTTAAAACAGATGCTTATTTCAGGAAGGCAGAAGCAGAGAACATATTTGTGAATGTACATACTATAACATAAGTCAAAACATAATTATTAAAGGAAAATAGTCGAACAATTTTACGAAAGACTTTGAAAGAAATGACTGATATCAGATAGTGCTTGTCAAGTGTATACAACTATTGTCCTGTTTTTATAACAAGTATTATGTAACACCACCTTCACTGTGCTGAAAGAACTCATAGATATATAACCAATATTGTTCCCCCAAAATATAAATTCTAACTTAAAAATATTGATGGAATAAAAGAAAGTTATGTATTATAAAGTTATGTATATTCAATTCATAAGTGCCTGGGTATGACGACATCAGAAGACGTAATAAGTAATCAGATAGTTTGCACCATTGTGCAGTCTAGCACTTTTCATTTTAATGTGACACGTAGAAATGGAATAATGAGGTATGTGAATTTGGCAACTTCACTACCATAAATGGCATAGCTGTCAGGGGCTTGGTAAATTTTCAAAGAAAACAAGGTCCAGTCGTCCCTCGGTTTATATTGAAAATGAGAATTCCAACGCATCTTAATACAGTACAAAGAAACGTGCTTTGAGTGTTTGCTTACATGCTAGATCAGGCCTAAGCCTTAGCTCAGACTTTATCCAGTGTTGTCAGCACTGACTTTCTGGCAGGACCGTCAGTGGTCCTGTGGAAGCCCAGACCAGCTTGCGTGGTACAAGCTGAGGTTCCTGAGGCTGAGCAGGTGTCTCATCTTCCATCCTGACTGAGCAGCAGCACGCAGGCTCACACCACAATTTAAACACCCCTCTCAAATTTTATTTATTTATTTTTATTGTTAAATTTAATGGGGTGATATTGGTTGGTAACAGTTAGTTTCCAGATGCACAAGTCCACACCACATCACATTATGTGCCCACCACCCAGAATCAGCTCCCTTCCATCACCATATTTCCCGTGCCCACTCCCATCTCCCCCAACAACTCTCCCTCCCCCCTCCTCCCCCCTCTCCAGGTAACCACCAGACCATTGAGTGTGTCCATAATGCTGGTGCCCTCTCCTACCTACCATCCCACTCTCCCTCCCCTCTCACCTCTCCTCCCCTTCCCTCACCCAATCACCAAGCTATTGAGTGTGTCCATATGTCTCTGTGTCTTTGTAACTTTCAGTTTTATATTCCACCTATAAGTGAGGTCATATGTTTCCTGATTCTTTCAGTCTGTCTTATTTCGCTTAATAAGATGGTCTCTAGGTCCATCGATGTTGTCACAAATTACTATATTTTATCATTTCTTATCGCTGAGTAGTATTCCATTGTGTAAATGTACCACATCTTCT
>PVKE010037539.1:0-15852 GCA_004027555.1 Craseonycteris thonglongyai
TAGGGGCATCTTATATATAGAAAAATATGGTATATAGTAGTATCTCATTGTAATTTTAATTTGCATTTCTCTGTTGACCTGTGATGTGGAGCATCTTTTAATGTGCTCATTTGCCATCTGCATATGTTTGGTAAGGTCATGTTAAGATCTGTGGAAAATTTTTCCTAATTTTATTTTATTTGTTTTTTAAAATATAATTTTATTCTTTTAAAAAATTTATTGGGATGACATTGATTAGTAAAATTGTGTAGATTTTTATTGTACAATTCTATAATACATTATGTGTGTATTGCATTGTATGTTCAGCATCCTAAGTCAATTCTACTTCTATCACCATATAGGGGGTCAAATACATTGGGACGCATATGTAAATTGAGTTGCTAATTTTCTGACTGTTGAGTTTTAAAAATTCTTTTAATTTTTTTATTATTATTATATTGTTTAATGGGGTGACATTGGTTGGTAACAATTAGGTAGTTTAAGAATTCTTTGTATTGATATATTTTGTTGGTAATATTATGCAACACCAGAAACATGCATCTAAGATTCTATAGATCATTGGGTTATTAATGAACATCCATTGTGTCTGTAATCCTTTCTTAGCCATTGTAAATTAGATCTAGTGATGAACTGTGGGATATAAATAAATGCTGTTTAAATGTACATATTGTCAAAGTTGTACAGTCTCTTAAGTTGCACAATCTCCTTCAGAGGATAAGGGTGGTTAAACAGGAGGATAAGGACTTGTTGATAGAAATAAAATTTGCAGTACAAAGATTCTTGGCTCTTCAGCAATGTAGTTAATATGACTGCATTAGGTTACTGTAGCTAGATTATTTAAACAAAGATAACTCAGTATTCAAGATAGTTTTGTTTACTACTGAAAGACATAATTGGTAAATTTGTGGGACAAAGTTATAATCCATCCATAAAGTTAATGAAGTTATTTTGAATTGATTGTTCTTGTATGTACATGTTGCTTTTAATTTTGGGAATTTATCAGCAAAGGGTAATAGTAACTGCGGCTATACACAATAAACCAGAGTTGAAATGTAATCAATTCTAATTTTATAGAAAGATAAAAAGGTACAGATCTTGATCTAAACCTTGTTTCATCTAGAGTTAGAGGGATTAGCAGTCCTTGCATTTCTAACAGTTATATTGTGTTTAATACTATGAGTGGCAATAGAACTTTTGCCTCAGACTCCCTGAGAAACAGTATGGTTTCTTTTTCATCTAATTAGTTAGTTTTAGCTTCCAGGAAGGGACTGAAAATGGAGAAAGGAAATGGGGAACTAGGCTACTTGTCTGCCTTGTTTATTGTTAATATGTATTTTCAGAGTTTCTAGTTGGGAATTCTTTTTTCTCATTTTAATTTCAGGTGCATTATATTCCTAGAAAAAATTCAAACTTCTGTTTTAAAGTATTAACTCTCTTTTGTAGCAGTATTCTTGGGTTCATCAAAGTATCAGGCAAGCCCTGTTTGCAACATTAAAAAAATTATTTTCCAATTGTTTTAAAATTGGTATTTACTCTCAACCTTATCTTATTTGTCAGTAGCTTTTCACACAGTTGATTACTCTTTCCTCCTTGGTATACTTTTTTTTTACTTCCTTTCTGCACTACACTCTCTTGGTTTTTCTTATTTCATTGATTGCTCTAAAGTTTCTTTTGCTACTTCCCCTTGTTCTTCCTGATCTTGAATATCAGAGTGCCCCAGACCTCAGTCCTCAGTCCTCTTTCCTGTCTTCAGTTATTTTTGGATAGTATTCACTCTTGTGGCTGTAAATACTATCTATTGATATATGTCCATAATTCCTAAATTTATACTCCCAGCTCAGACTTCTAAACTCTAGACTTATATTTAGCTATGCCCATGATTCCTAAACTTATACTCCTGCTCAGACTCCTAAATTCCAGACTTTATGTTATCATATTTATACCCAATAAAGGTTTCAGTCAAGTGCAAAAATGAATTCAGGATCTTTTCTCCCCAGACCTGTTCTGCCCACAGTCTTCTTCTCCATCTTAGTTGATTGCAATTCAGTCCTTTTGGCTACTTCAGCCAAAATCTTTGATTCCATCCTTGATTACACATCTACCTGCTCACTGGCTTATGCTCACACACAATATACAGTCCCTGAGGAAATACTCTTGGCTCTACCTTCAAAGTGTATCCAGAATCTGAATATTTCTTACCTCTGACTAGTGTTTAGTTTAAGCCAACATCATCTCTTACCTGAGGTCTTTAGGCTAATAACTGGTTTCTTTGCTTCCTCTTTTGTGTCTCTACAATCTTTTCAAAATAGCAGCCAGAGTGATTCTTGAAAAAAGTAAGTCATATTGTATCTCTTCCCCACTTCAGACCCTTCAGTGGTTCCCTATTCACTTAGAGTAAAGCAAATCTCCTAATGGCGATGGGCTCTCCATTTCTTCTCTCGCTTCCTCTCCTACAACTCTCTTCTTTGCTTTTCCTGTGTTAGCCATTCTGGCCTCCTTGCTATTCTTTGAATACAGCAGGCTCATTGCTGTTGGTTATTTGTTCTGCCTATAAAACATCCTTCTTGACCACTCTGTTTGTAATTGTAACTTTTTCTGCCCATGTCTCATTCTGTTTTACTTTAAAAAAAAATAACATTTATCACTTTATAGAATACTATTAATATTTAATTCACGTATTTATAATGTTTGTTTTTTATTGCCTTTCTTCCTCTGCTAATGTAAGGTCTAGGAGAGCAAGGATCTTAGTTTATTTCATTCACACATGTCAAGCAATAAATATTTATTTCTCTTTGTTGTTAGAGAAAAGGAAGGGAAAGCTCAGGTTTCTTCATTTCTGCAAATTTTTCTAGTTGTGTTTCTTTTAAGTTCGTTAAAATTTATTTTCTGCCCCCCTCTTTTTTTTTTAAGTTCCTTAAAATTTATTTTCTCCCCCCCTCTTTTGATTACTATAACTTTTTTAATTCTTTTCTTTGAATGTTCAAGGACTCAATTTGATTGTAAGTTGAATGCAGTGAGGAAATGTTGGTAGTGTAATTTTGTGGTGGTATTGGAGTGAATTCCTTGTCAGCTCAGCTCCTTTGAGTTTTTTTTTTCAAGGTCTTTTTTAGAAGTCCAAATTTACATTAGTCTACATTCTAGACGAGTATTATATTATAAAAATTTCCAATTTCTCTCAATGCTGAAAGAAATGATAGGTATCATGATGGTTAGATTAAAGGTATATTTAGGCTCAACCTTGTGTGTGGAAAAAATGACTTTTTCCTTATTTTATTGTAAATCTAGTTGTGAAGTTTATGCAGTTACTTGTGTGTTCTTTTTATTTTATTATCTCTTAACAACTTTTATAGTAACATCAGTATGAGGCTGGAAGAAGTCATGGCAAATTGTAATAAACTACAAGCTAGAGCAAGAGGGAATGGGAAATTGGGGAAGCCAGGGTGGCTCAATGGGTTAAGCGCTCACTTTGCAGCCCTGGGGACCGAGGCCGCCCTGCCCCTGCGGACCCATATGCTGAACTGGGGAGTTCTCCCAGCTCAGTTCTCTCTTTGTCTTTGTATCTCTCTCTCTCTCTCTCTCTCTCTCTCTCTCTTTCTGTCAAAAAAAAACAATGAAAAAAATAAATTAAAAAAGAGGGAATGGGAAATTTACACATAAATACATGCATACTGAGATGCAGGTATAACCATCATGAGTAGCCCCAGGCCCCAGATTACATAATTGTATTAAATACTTCATCTATCCTTCCATCCAGTAAACAAATTTTTACTTGGTAAACAACTGAACTAGGGTTTTATTGCAAAATGAACCATAGTCTTTCTGAAGGCCTCTCAATTTAGGCATCCAGACCAATAGTTTAATTATCATATTGAGTGCCATGTGCTCTATTTGAAGCAAGCATAGGGTGCTTTGTGGAAGTGATGGGGATGAAATGCTCATTCTGCTGAGGAGTAGAAGGTACTCAGTGTCACAAGATGATTTGTTATTCTTCTGCATCCTGTTTACAGATCTTGTAAAAATTGCAGCATTTTAATGGAGATAAAATATTATGTGAAATGCTTTTCTAAACACAGCTGCTGCACTTTCATTAAACAGTCTGACATTTAAGCCACTTGTTAAGGTTTTTTCCAATTCAAGATTCTGTGATTCTGGAAGTTGTTACTTCCTTTCAAGGTTTTTTTTTTTTTTTTTTTCCTTTATTATTTTACATTACTATTCTGTATTCTTCTCTTAATGTGACAAATACTGTATCTTCCACAGAAGTGCCACACAAATTGTAAAACACAGTGAAGATGTAAGGCAAACTTATTTTTATTATGTATTAATAGGGATTTTTTTTTTGTTAATGGAGGAGTCTGGGAAAGTTACAGATGTGATCTGTTTGGCAGCCCCATGATATGAGAACCCTGAAAGACCCAGTTTATAGGTACCTCTACACTTTCTTTGCGATATATCTTGAGCCTTAAGTGCCATTTCCAGTTCTGGGAAACAGCCACGAAGGAGGGATTTTGGCAGGCATCTAATTATAATTGTTGATAAGTTTGTCTGGGTCTCGTACTAGATGTCCCTACCATCTTGCGTCTTTCTCTCATTTATGAGTCTACTGATGGTCCCATCTTATACTTGGTCATTCTGATGTTACAGTATTATCAGTCACAGTGTTCTTTTCTCATAGAAATCTCATTTCTCCCTATTATAAACTATGAAGTTTATAGTGCTCTCTTCTCCCTGAAGGTATTGCTCTTGACAGTCCACAGTATGATAAGCATTACAGTTTAACTGCTTTAGTTGAAATTTGATTTTATTCCTTTAAACAGTGATGGTAACTAATTTATATCCCATCAGGTCAAAACCTACTACTATGATAAGAATTCTTGGAAATGGACTGGCTTTATAGAAAGTCAACTTAAAAATTTATTTTTGAAGTGGACCTGCCTGAGTTTGCTGTGATTCCACAATGGAAATATCTTGCTCTTTAGCTTTTATTTTTGTGTGCCCAGTTGAAGGCAATATTATATAGTCTGAGAATTTGTAGTTTTTTTCTTAACCCTCTTTTTTTTTTCTTATTAAAGTGATTCATCCCTCTCTTTGGATGACTAGTGCCTTCATTTAAGCTCAGTACCCTTTACTGTGAAAATGGAAGGGACTGTTAACCAGTCATATATTACTGTTAACTTATTGATCCTAACATAATAGATGGGCCATTTCTTCTTCCACCACCTTCTTTCACGGCACAGTACAATGACGTTAATTCCAACTGTAATTATAGTACCATTTCACCTGCTTGAATATGGTAACTCCTTGGACAAGAAATTCAGGCTGTTAGATGAGGGAGGTTGAAATGGAAACATAACTTTCTAAACTAATACCGGTGTGTGTGTGTGTGTGTGTGTGTGTGTGTGTGTGTGTGTGTGTAAAAATCTCATTTCCTATATGATCAAATTAAACATTATTTTTTTAGACTAGTTTCCTGTAAATAGTATTTGCCATGATAAAATAGCTTACTTGATAAAAACATATAACTTTGTATATAGCTCCTATTTGCTATGCAGAGCAAATTCTGGAAGAGACTATTGAAATCACAAGGAGCAAATCTGGAGCCCTAGGAACAGAAGATCCTATATTCCCCCCGCTTTCTTATGCAGGATGATGGTCTGGATAATATTTTAAGAGGCTTACCATTTTTTTTTTTTCTTATGATGAGCTTGGACTCATAGGGTTATTGACCTCTGAGTAATGTCTTCAGAGTATTCATGCACTTGGACTCTTCTCTGGCCTTGAAAGTTTTACTTTGGATACTGTGTATCGACAACAGAGATATTGAAGGCAAAGGAAGTACATGTTCCTTTTACTGCCAGTTTTGAAAAGTTCTTTTTTTTTCCTCTGTGAAATAGTAGAATGATGCTTACAATCTTTAAAAATATAATGGAGCTTGCTCAGAAAGATACATTTGTGGACAGAAGATAATTTTCCCCCCTACAATGTTAAGCTGAACAAGAAACCAAAACACAAACACATGAAAAAAAACTCCACTATTTTCATCTGTATCATTATCTTGTTTTTAAAGAAGTATGTAGAAGAGGCTTTCTAAAGGGATGACTGAAACAGTATAAAGTTTGGTGAGAATTTTCGTGGCTTATAGTATTTTCTTTTTTGCTGTTACTATGGTGAAAGCACAAGTGAGAGCCTGGAGGAATGCTTGGGGAAGATAATCAAATCCAGATTTTAACCTTCCTTTTAATGTTCATTCCAGAATAATAGAAAGTTAAGAGCGAGACATGATGTTAAAGATGATCCAGTCCATTCCTCACTTTTTTATGGATGAGAGAATTGAGGTCTGGAGAGATTAAATGATTTTCTCAGAGACTCATATTAGCAGGTAGAGAGTTAGACTAGAATTTAGTTTTCATTTCTAGTTTGTTTTTCTACTATTCTCTTTCTGTTATAGGACTGAATTTCTCATGGATCTTCCAAGTTTGGTTAGTAGACCAATATGAGCAAATTGGAGGAGTTATATGTATTTTAAAATTTAATTGTCACATATCTCTTTGGGAGAGGCTGTTATTTGTATTTTATGGATGAAATTGAAACCAAGAATTCTTTTGACATTACATAGCTAATAAGAAGTAAAACATGAATTTAAACACAGGCAGTTTTTTAACTCTGTTCCATAGCCTCGCAACCTAAAAATGTTAAAGAGACCAAATTATAAAGGTCCCAGAACTAACTGAACAAGATAAGGGGTGGCCACTCACATTACAAAATGATTTAATAAGGATTTCTTTTAAAAAGCATGTTTCTAGGCTGTGTACTCTCTGTGCTGTCTGGTCAAAAACCCATACGGAGTGTTTGGTCACCTTGTTTTGCTACCTATTGAGTTACAGGGCTGCCCTTAGTTTGGTGGGCTCTCTCCCTGATCCAGCTATTGTCCTGTCTTTGCAAAGAATAGCCCAGCATTGCTCACAGTGGGTAAGGCTCTTGAGCTGAAAGAGAAAGTTGGTTGGTTATGGTAGATACCATAATGGACATATAGGCAACTCCTTTGAGTATCTAAATAGTTATTAAATTTACGAGTATATGCAACTTTAAGACTATATCTATTATATAAACCAAGTATATAGATGTTAGTTTCAAAATCTCTGCTACATAGTGGGGTGCCAAAAAAAAGTATACACATTTTAAGCGATGTTATCTGTGTATTACTTTTCAAAGTTAAATTGAATTATGATTACAGTGTTTAGTATGACATTTGCTTAAAAGATGGCATGAAATCAAATGAATGCTAGCATCACCATGAGACAGGCAGACAGTCAAAGAAAATGGAAGAAGCACATTTGTCATTCAAGGAGTGCAAGATTACCGTATTTTCAAGTGGTATTTGACATTCGAGAATGTAGTGGAAGTACAATGACAATGGAGGTGTGAGTATGCAACCAAACCTTCCAACATGCCTAACAATAGCATGCTTTCATGATAAATTTGAGACAAATGGTAAATTGAAATGGCATGCACAGTGATACAAGTGGACACTTTGGCCAACATTACTCAAGCAGTAGTTCGTCATAATTAGAAGTGTCTGGACATTGATGGTAACCATTTTGAGCACCTCTTGTAATTGCAGAAGTCAAATGTGACTTATATTCTTCTTTTGTTACCAGTATACATTGAGTATTATAATTTTAATAGTTTTTTCCTTTCTTGTGGCACCCCGTGTGTATAGTTTGACTTTTTTGATAATTCTTATCAAAGGAGATAGTTATGATTTAGAACCTCAAATCCATCTTTAATTGTTTGAGAATATTTATATGATAATCTTTAATATCCTGTTAATTGCATTTTAAATAAAATAATCATGTGACCTAGTCTTAGATTATTAATTCCATTTTAAGGATATTACCAAGGTTGAAGTGGAAGTAGTTTCTTTTTTTAGGATTTCAAATGACTGGGTAGAATAATTCTTTATTACACTTCCTATTTCTTTCAAATAATTTTTTATATTAGTTAACTAAGTTAATCATAAAAAGTTACGATCTGAGTTGATCATAAAAAACTGTGATGCATAAATACATAAAAGAGTGAAGGTGTTGTTGTTAAAAATAAAGAGACTTTTTCTGAATACTGGGCTTATTCAGCTTAAGATACACCTAACCACAACTAAGTCCTAACAGCTAACCACAACTAAGTCCTAAAAGTTATTTTCTTGTATTTCATATATGATAAAGGATTTTCATTCATGTTTGTCCATTTGCTATTCATAATAAAGAACCAATAATTTTTTTTTCTGTAAAGGCCAAAGAGTAATAGATATTTTAGGCTTTGTGGGAGATATGGTTGTCTCTCTTCCAGCTACACAACTCTGCAATTTATGGTATAAAAGCTGCCATACATCAAATATATGGTAATGGAAAGAGAGCTGACTCTGGGGGGTGAGCACATAATGCAATGCATAAACAATGTAATGTAGAATTGTACACTTGGAACCTATGAAATTTTTGTCAACCAATGTCAACCCAAGAAATTTAACAATAGAAAAATAAGTGAAAGCTGCCGTAGACAATACATAAATGAATTGAGCTTCATTGTGTTTCAAAAAAACTATTTATGGATACTGAAATTTGAATTTAATATAATTTTTACATAATTAAATATTCTTTGGATTTTTTTCAACTATTTAAAAATGTAAAAACCATTTTTAGCTCATAGACTGTACAAAAACAGGTTATGATCCAAACTTGCCTGAGAGGCTGTAGCTTGCTGATTACAGCTCATAATAATTCTTGTGATACTTTGTGCCTGCCTTCTGTTTTTTTCCCCTTCTTTTAACACTGTTTTATGTTTTGCTTATTTTGCTATTTAATCATGTTTTCTTTCATTGCTAATGTGCCTGTAAACTTTTAAATTTTAAGTAATTTTAATTAAAAATTTAAAATTAAATTTTAACCAGTGGAGAGTAGGTCTATAATATAGGCTTCTTTAATTCTTTGCACATTTGTAAAAGTTAAGTGCTCAATAAATATTTTGGAGAGTTGGAAAGGAATAATATCTACCATCTAATATTTGAAGGCTATTGTGTAAATTGTTTTATTTCTTTTATCCATCCATTTATTAAACATATGTTCTAGAATGGTTCTCTTGCATTAATGAATATTAAGTAATAGGGAAGCAAAACTCACCTCAGAATGCAAGGATAAGAGAAAGGAGAGAAAGAAGCTTTTACTGATTGTGTTCTTTGCATTATAGTACTATCTATGATATGGACAGTCCTTCATTTAACCTTTACAACTCTTTTAAATAGATATTTCTTTACTAATTTTACAAATGAGAAAACTTAGATAAAATACCTCGGGCTTAGCTAAGTGAATGGTGGAACAAAATTTGAACTGAGACCGTGCTCTTTCCACATACTTTTTTTTTTTTTTAAATAAGGAATATTCAGCAATTAACCAGATTTCCTTAAACACTAGCTACTTACCTATTGCTACAAGTTTTCATACACATCTTAGACAGCCAAGGACAGAGGTGAAATGTTGAAGAATCTCTAAGATAAACTTTCAAGTTCTTTGAATAAATAATTATAAAGTGCTTTGTTTCTATTTTTAAATTATTTTAAAAAAATTTTAATAGATTTTATTTTTTAGAATAGATTTAGATTTAGAGAAAAATTGCATAGAAAGTATAGAATTCCCATATACCCATTCCCAGTTTTCCCTGTTATTAACAGCTTGCATTAGTGTGGTATATTTGCTATAACTGATGGACCAATATTAATCCATTATTGATTAATGTCCATATTTTACATTAGGGTTCATTCTTTGTGTTTTATAGTTATACAGATTTTAACAAAAGCATGTCATGTTTCTACCATTACAGTATTATACAGAATAATTCCACTCCCTAAAAACTGTGTTCTACCTATTCATTTCTCCTTCTAGCCCTCAGAACCTCTACCAACCACTGCTTCACAATTTCGCCCATTTATTAACATCTTGCATTAGTGCGGTACAGTTCTTACAATTGATGAGTCAGCATTCATACATTATTATTAACTAAAGTCTGTAGTTTATATTAGGGTTTACTCTGTGAACCTATGGGTATAGTCTGCATGGGTTTTGGTACATGTCTGACATGTACCAACCACTGTAGTATCATATTGAATAATAGTTTATTGCCCTAAAAATTCCCTACGTTGTACATGTTCATTGCTGTCCCCCTCCTCATGAATCCCTGTCAACCAATGATCTTTTTCTTGTCTTAATAATTTTCCAGAATGACATTTTTACTGTCTTCATTATTTTCAGAATGTCATGTAATTGGAATAATACAGTATGTAGAATTTTAGATTGTCTTTTTTTTACTTAGTGATTTGTATTTAAGATCATGTCTTTATGGTGGCTTAATATAATAGCTCATTTCTTTTTATTGATGAAAAATACTCCCATTGTATGGATGTACCACATTCATCTACTAAAGCACATCTTGGTTGCTTTCAAGTTTTGACAATTATGAATTGAACTGTTATAAATATTTGGGTGTAGGTTTTTGTGTGGACATAAATTTTTAACCTATTTGGGTAAATGCCTAGGAATGCAATTGTTGGATCCTATAGTAACCTGTGTTTAACTTTTTAAGACATTGTATAGAACTTTTTTTTTTTTTAAGATTTATTTTATTGATTTTTTGACAGAAAGAAACAGAGACAGAGACAGACAGAGAGAAGTGGGAGGGCCCAGAGCAGTCTCCATAGTTGAAATTAGTTTTCCATATAGTTTTACTCCACAGGTGGGCACAGGGCTGCACAGGGCAGGAACTGGGCCTGGAGCCTCCTACATGCACACCCCAGTTCAGCATGTGGGTCCACATGGGCCGGGGCTGGGATTCGATCCTCGGTCCCCGGGGCCTCAAAGCGAGCGCTTAACCTGCTGAGCCATCCCAGCTTTCCCTAGAACTTTTTAATGACAGATAAAACACATATTTTCTCATTTTAGTATATAAACTCTTATCTCTCTTTAAAAGTGTTGTTTCACAAAGGTAAATTGGTGCAATTGTATAATGAAATTAGATTGAGGAATGTACATGAAGTTTCTATCAAACTACAGTCATGTGCCATTTAACAACAGGGATACATTCTGAGAAATGCTTTGATAGGAGGTGATTTTGTCATTCCCTGAACATCATAGAGTGCACTTAACACAAACCTAGAAGGTATAGCTTATGACACACCTAGACCATATTGGAATAGCCTATTGCTCCTAGGCTACAAACCTGGACAGCATGTTACTGAACTGAGTGCTAATTAATTTATAACACAATGGTATTTGTGTATCTAAATATATCTAAATATTACAGAGATACAGGAAAAATATAATTAAAAGATAAAAAATGGCATACCTCTATAGGGTACCACCTACCATGAATGGAGCTGGCAGTCCCAGAAGTTTCTCAGGGTGAACTAGTGAGTAAGTTGTAAGTGACTGTGAAGGCATAGGCCCTAGGACATTACTCTCCACTACTGTAGAGTTTATAAACACTGCACATACACATAGGCTACCCTAAATGTATGAAACAACACGAGATTAAATGATACAATCAAGAGATGCAGTAAACACTATGAGGTTACTGCTGGGGTAACATGACATACTGTTTCATGGCAAACTTATTTTTTATAAGTAGAAAGAGTACACTCTAAAGTAATGATAAAGTATAGTATAATAAATACATAGACCAGTAAAAGAGTTAAGTATTGTGCACTGTACATAACTGTATGAACTATACTTGTATATGACCAACAGCTCAGTTTGTTTATACCAGTATGACCAAAAACACTTGAATAATGTTTTGCACTATAACAGTGAGACCTTATGATGATTCTGATGTCTCTGACATCGCTAGGTGATAGGAACTTTTGGGGTCCATTATAATCTCATGGGACCACCATTGTACATGTGGTACAATGTTGAGCAAAAGGTCATTATGCAATTGTGTAGCATATACCTGTATATGTTTAGTAGAAACCAAATTTTAAGCTAGTCTCACTTGCTTGAAAGAAATTATTGTTTGAGTCAAACTGAATCATATATAAAGCAAACTTGTCTAACCTGTGGCCCAAGACAGATTTGAATGTGGCCCAACACAAATTTGTAAACGTTTTTAAAAAGGTGAGATTTTTTTTTTAGCTCATCAACTATCATCAGTGTTAGTTTATTTTATATGTGGCCCAAGACAATTCTTCCATTGTGGCCCAGGAAAGCCAAAAAGTTGGACACCCCTGGTATAAAGGTTAAAAGTGTAAATGAATTTCTGACAGGGTAAAAATTGTGGAGTTTTTTTTTTTCTTGACTCAGAAAATAATGTGAGTGTTTATACTGTTATGGGGAGTTCAGACTAGTGAGAGAAGTGAACAGTGATAGAGATATGTATGAGGTTTCGTGGGGGCACAGGAGGATTATGTAATCTATCCTGAAGTGTGTCTGGGGAGAGGTTCCAAGGGGACCCACCACATAAGAAGGTGATGTCTAAAATACTTTTTTTTCTCCCTCTTTATTAGCTTTAACAATTATTTTAAAGGGATGCTGGGATAGTTCAGTGGTTGAGCACTTGCTTTGCAGCAGTGAGGTCTGGGGTTCAATTACTGGCCCTGGCCCATGCAAATCCAAATGCTGAACATTGGAACAATTGGTAAAGGTTCTTACCTCCTATGCAGGAGGTCCCCAGTTCAGTTCCTGCCCCGCGCAGTCCCCGATCCACCTGTGTGCAATGAAACCATGCAGGCGTCCTCAAACTTTTTAAACAGGGGACCAGTTCACTGTCCCTCAGCATGTCGACACATGCACACTGCGGGCCCGGGACCAGTCGGCTGCTAAGCAGGACAGGCAGCGTTGGCAAAAACACCCAGTGGGCCGGATAAATGTTTTCGGTGGGCCACATGTGGTCCACGGGCCGTAGTTTGTGGACCCCTGATTGGGCTCTCCTCCCACTTCCTCCTGTCTCTCATCTCAAACAATAAAAAATCTTCAAAAATTATTTTATAAAGCATAGTTAATGCAAATATTAAAATAATTCAGAAGTATAAGTGCTAAAAAGTGTAAATCCCTATTTAATACTTTCTATTCTCCAATTTCCTTTCTTGAGAGCTATAGTTAATAGATTGGAAAGTGTGCTTCCAGATTTTTCTCCTATGCATACATATATACCATCAGTGTTTTTTCTCACAAAATTGGACTCACACTATGTATAATTTTGTAACTTGGTTTTCCCACCATGTTATATATATAAATAACATTGGAAACAAAATGGAGCATTAAAGAAGATTAACATTTTTCTGTGCTATTTCTAAAAGATAAAGCCTTGCTTTTTGGTTGCTAAGAATGTTTTTCTGTTTGGTTACTTATACTTTGTTGAGCAGAAAGCTGAATTTTTATGACGCTCAACTTTTAAAATTCTTACTAATAAAAGAAAAAACCCACACAACTAAATAGTTCTAATTGGTGTTATTAATTTGAATAATATAAATGCTTTGAATAAATCAGCCTTATATGTTCTCTCATTACCTTAAATAATAAATGTATTATCTTTTGTATTGCATGCATATGAAGTATTTATATTTCATTCTGAGGTAATATTACTTTACGTGAAGTGTGATTTTTAAGCATTCATATCATTTTTTTCAGAGTTATTTTTCAAGAGTAAAGTATACATTTAAAAACATGAAATAATTTATTTTATATTTAATTTTTTAGAGCTGCTTTGGAAGAAGTAGAAGGAGATGTGGCAGAACTGGAACTAAAACTCGATAAGGTAAATTTTACATATTTAGCTTTTTAAAACATCAATTCTTGTTTTCCATAAATAATTATTTGTGCCTGTAATACCAGGTGGTTTACATTGTTATTTCTTTTATCTCTCTGAGGGTAAATGCTATTATTATCTCAATTTTACACACAAGGAAATTGGGGCTAAAGACAAAAAGTATCTTGTTAAAACACTAATCTAAATGCCTGACCAAGAATTTGAACCATATCTGATTTATAATCTCACTAGATATTCTTTATATTGCTGGGAGTTTGTTTCCTTCTAATTATATCAAAATAATTGCACCTACCTTTTTGTTGCTTAATAAATTTCATATATAATCTGAACATTCCTGTTTATAAATTTGGGTGTGGCTATGTTCAAATATAAAATTTTAAATACTCATTTTATTTTTTAATGCCAGAAATGCTTAATATATGTTTAATAATTGATCGTGAGTGGTCATACTCTATGTAAGGGTAAATGTACATTGATTCCTATCTTCTGTATTAATTATTGATAATGTTTTTTTTGCTTCTACCAAAGAAACATTGTCTGGTATATAACAGGCAGAAATATGAGTATGAGTAAGACATGGCTTCTGATCTTAAGGAACCATTGTTCAGTGAAATATCTTAAAATTTCTGGAGTTAAATCAAATGCGTATTTGAAATATCTGAAGAGTTTCTATTTGTATAATTATTAATGTAAATGGTATTGTTATATAAAGCAGTGCTTCTCAAGCCTGACTGTGCTTAGAAATCCTCTAGGGATCTTCTGAAAATACAGATCCTGAGTAAGTCTGGGGTACCTGAGATTCTGTGTTTCTAACCAGACTCCAGGTGATAGCTATGCTCTTGTTCCAGGACTGCACTTTGAGTAGCAAAGATATAAAATACATGTAAGGTAATTAGATTGAAAATTTTTAAGTTTTGAAATCATAATATATATATATATATATATATATATATATATATATATGTGTGTGTGTGTGTGTGTGTATATATATATATATATATATATATATATATATATATATATATATATATATATATACACACACCGTATTTTCCGGCGTATAAGACGACCGGGCGTATAAGACGACCCCCTAATTTTACAGGTTAAAACATAGGTTTAGGCCTGTATTCACTGTATAGGACTACCCCCCACTTCCGAGGCTGTAGTCTTATACAGCGAATATAGGCCTAAACCTATGTGTGTGTATGTGTGTATATATATATATAATGTAAATCATTGGTGTCTAACCTTTTGGCTTCTCTTGGCCACATTGGAATAATTGTGTTGGGTCATACATAAAACACACCAGCACTAACAATAGCTGATGAGCTAAAAAAGAAAAAGGCCACAAAAAAATCTCAGAATGTTTTTTAAGGATTTGTGTTGGGCCACATTCAAAGCTGTCCTGGGCTGGAGGTTGGACATGCCTGATGATAATTGAATGGGAATTCTATCAAACAGTATTATGAGTTATATATGTAAAACATCAAAATTTTAGAAAATGTTTAGTAATAAATTATTTTTGTGTTGTACTCTATAGTTTTCAAAGCATATAGTATGTTTTTGAATTTTTACAAAAATTCTGAGAGGTAGGTGAGATAAGTAGTAGTATTCCCATTTTATAGATGAGGATAACAAAGCCCAGAACACAAAGGGCACTTACTTCATATCACAGTTAGAAGAGAGGCAGAACCAGGGTTAGAACCCATATATTTTTATTCTTAGTTCAGTGCTCTTCTTGTGCACCACTGTACTTCTGGATCCATGTTGGGAGCACATGCCACTTGGAAATTTTCTCAGGAACACTAGCAAGCTTCCAGACAATTGTTTTTAAAAATTAATGTTATACAAGTGCTGGAGAGGCTGTGGACAAAAAGGAACCCTCATACACTGCTGGTGGGAATGTAAACTGGTACAGCCACTATGGAAGGCTGTATGGAGATTCCTCAAAAAATTACAAATGGAATTACCATATGACCCAGCCATCCCTCTACTGGGCATCTACCCAAAAAACTTGAAAACCTTGATCTTTAAAGATGTTTGTAC
>PVKE010037540.1:0-15853 GCA_004027555.1 Craseonycteris thonglongyai
AGCATTATTAAGTGCTTTATTTTATGAATAATTTAAGCTCCCAGTTTCCCCCAACTAATTTGCCTCAACACTGAAACCTCTAAATTTAGGCACAAAGATCTAAATTATGAAGACAATTATATAAATTATCTTGAGCTAATACTGACATTTCTAGATAGGTGAAGTAAAGGGTGAATAAAACTTAGGGTAATAAAAGTTAAATTAAAAAATGAGCCTAAAATTATAATGACATGACTGAAGGAATTTTAAGAAAAGAAATACACTGTATTTTCCTCAAAGACCATTACAATGATAAAAATAAAGTATTAGTATTATACCTTTGACAATCATATCTTGATTACTCTGTAATGCTTAGAATTATATTTGCTCAATTAATCTCATCATAATTTATGGCATCAGTTCCTAAATACGGTCAATAAATTTAAAATACTTTAAAAAATACTCATTATGATGTACAGAATGTGATCATCTGAAATTTATAGGCTTAATTTGAAAATATGTAACTTTTAAAAAGAAAAATATTTTATTGATGTTATATAACATTGATAAGAAAACAAAGTTATTATATTGACAAAGGAAAACTACTAGCTATTAAAACATACTAGTTCGTAAAAACAAATTGGGAAATTAAAAAAATATGTATAGATTAGTAGAAGATTTTAAAGAAAAAAAAAAAATGAGGATGATTCCACTGTAGACCTGGGAAATTAAGTACCCTTGTCCTGGACTCTACCTTTTCTGACCTTACCCTGAGCATGCCCTTCCTTACTGAGTGAGAAGTCAAAGGAGCCAATAGGATGTGCCCACATTGCAACTTTCTAGGCCATAGTCCGGATTCTAAGACACTGGCGTATCTGATTAAATTGCTTGTGTCCACTTCAAGGAGTTATGCACTTTTCTTCCTGATTCTGTCTTCTGGGGAGGAAATTAAGCTATTTGTGTGCCTAGTCATAGAGTATAGTTTGCCTTTTCTATAATATCCAAATGCTATCAAATAAAATGGCAGATTAGCAGGCAAAAAAGAGAAGGGTATAAAGTGAATAGAAACACCTCAGACCTTTTACAGTGTATGGTTCTTATCTTCTCTACTAGGAAACACAACAAAAATTCTTTCCTTTGCCTCACTAGCATCCACTATCGTATTCTCATGAATAGTGTGTCAAAAATTGCCTTAACATATGACTTTGCTGAGATCATACTTTCATTTTAACAAGAATTCCCAAGGTTATTATGAGAATCTTGAAGAGTTTTTTAGTAACCCTTTATATCATACTACATAATGTTATGTTTTTGTAGGCAGCTATAAAGCTTTAGGATCAGTATCTACTAGGCCACATTGCCTTGACAAAGTAGTATAATAAATAATATGTGCTCTCTCTGCATGCTAAATACCTTACCACACTTATTCTTCTAAGCATGATGGCCCTCATGAATTGTTGGAATTTTATATCAGGCTTTCTTTATATGCACAAAATGAAATTCACATGTATTAGATGTCATGCTCAAAAGTGTTTATATTTTCATCAAAGAATCATATTAACAGATAGTCCCCACTGTTCAAAATTCTACTGCCTAATAATTGATCACAGTGGAAGTGACTTACAATGGCTATCAATTCAAGAGCAAGTAATGGGCAGTAAAGCTTACAGTGAAAGCCACATGGACTGGAAGAAAGTGCTTTTAGATCAATACAGCTTTTTAAATCATCTAAATATTAGGGTAAAAAAAAAACCTGCAAGGAACAAACAATATTCAACCACTTATAAACATTTCTATCATGATAATATGAAGGTTCCAGAGAGTTGGCACTGAATTGGTTCTGAATTAAGTGTGAAAATTTGTTTCTAATTTTATTTTTTTTTTAAGATTTATTTTATTGTTTTTGACAGAGACAGAGAGAGACAGAGGCAGAGAGAGACAGAGAGAAGGGGGAGGGCCCAGAGCAGTCTCCATAGTTGTACATCATCCATTTTCAACATGGTTTTCATTCCACACGGTGGGGGGTGGGAGGAGCACGCAGGGTGGGAACAGGGCAAGGGGCCTCTGACATGGGAAGCACACTCCATCTAGGATGAACCAGGGTGCAAAATGAGCACTTAACCCGCTAAGCCATCCTGGCTTTTCCAGTTTCTAATTTTATATAAGCTTTTAGATGGTATTTATAGGACAAGAGAAATTTGTGCTTGAATAGTGGGAAACCCTATATAACCAAAGCAGTTTCTCTACTCAAAGCTTTCACCCTTTGTCCCTACTTAGGAAAGTTGCAGTTAAAGAAAGAGTCAATGACAGAACTTCCATTTGGTCTCATCAAAGGAATTTCTACTATAGCCGAAGTTAGAAATAAAAAAGGCAAAATGGAAGCTGAAGTTATAATTTGTAGATTGGATTCAATCACATTAAAAAAAAATCTTACATTTTTTAAAGCAATGAATTTTGCTTTGAAAATGGCTGTATTTTTTATTTTTGTATATTTATTTAAATATAATTATCTATATACATAAATTGATAATATCTAAAACATAACTATTTCAAAATAAAAGATTATTCTAAGAGAGAAATATCTCCATGCATGTGAAGGTTTTGTTTATTGATAATTTTTAGTAAGCCATTAGTATTTTTAAATGAAATCCAGTATAATGCAATGAATTGTCTGGACTATTTTATTTCCTAAAAACATTAAAATAAAATAATCTTAAATTCAGGAAAACATTGTTTGATTATAGTAGACATTTTTGTATTATGCAATCTAAAACACAAGTGGGACACAAGTAGCCCTTGACTGATATGGATAAATGTTAGAATATTATGTAAGTGCAAATGATGAGAAAATCTTAAAATTTCACATTTTTCACATCAGAAAAGTGCTCAAGTATATCCTCATTTGTAGAAGGACTCTTTTGCAAAGCACCAGTTCTGAATTAGGTCAAGTATCTGAAGAATACTTCTATAGATTATATTAAAATTACCTTGAAAAGCATTGTAACAAAAAGCTCCTTTTAGTTATGATATAAAAATAATAAAACTGTCATACCACAGTGTAACCTGATATTTACAAAGAACAACAGTGCTTTTTAAGTACTATCTTACTGGCTACAATTAAGTTTAAAAGTTACAAATGAAGATAACATAAACAGAATATTATCCGTCTGTCTCAAATTATTTTCACAATGTGGTAAGCAAGATTCTAAGATAACCCCAGTTATTCCCACTCCCAGTGTCCTCTGTGTAATACCCTTTACATGAGTGTGTGAGCTCAGCCAGAGGCTTGCTTCTAACCAATAGAATATGGCAAAGGTGATGGGATTTTGAAGGTAATTAAGGTTGCTAATCAGTTGACTTTATGTTAATTAAGAGAATTTATCCTGGTTTGGCCTGACTTAATCAGATGGGCTCATTCAAAGAGAATCTGGAGACCACAGAGACACTCCTGCAGGTCTTGAAGAAGCAAGCTGCAATGAGTTGTAGAGTTGCAAGAAAGTAAATTCTGCTGAAACTGAAAAGAGCTTAGAAGAGGACTTTGATCCTCAAGTGAGAATGCATTGAAGTTCATCCCTTGATTGTACTTGTATGAAACACTGAGCAGTGGAATCAGATAAAGTGTCCATATTCCTGACCAAAGGAAACTGTGTGATAAGCTCAACTTGTTTTAAGCCACTAAATTGATTGTAATATGTTACTCAGCAAAATAAACTAATGCATAGCGAAACCATTGAAAGGGAAGAAATGGATATTGAAATAAATAAACAACCATATTACAAAGAATGTTCATAGAGTATAAACATTACTTAACTTTATAACACCACAATTGACATATTTGGAATTTATGTGTTTATTTACTTATATGAATTACCCACTAAAAAATATGGTTCTGGAAGACATAGAATTTGTTTTCTTGTATCCTTTGTTGTATCCTAAAAATCTACATAGTGTCTGACACATAATCTATGCTCAGTGAATATTTAGTTGACTAATATTAAAAATAAATATATGGATATATTATACACATGTTTGTGTTGAGACTATAGATATGTCCAGAAATAAAAATAATAAATTTGAAAAAAATTCTTAGTATCAGTTTTACTGAATTGAGTATATTAACTAATCTTCTAACATCACATTTTCTTTTAATTTACTTCTACACTCTTTCCTCAGTCTAATATATCACTTCCATCATGTTATTTCTCTAATACAAACAACCATGGTTCCACTGTACACATATTATAATTGAATCGCTATGCCTGGTCAAGACCTTCCTTAACTTAGCTCTACCCAGTCTTTTCAACCTGGTATCACATAAACTCAACTTTCCTGTATACTTGTAGACACTTGTCAAGCAGGTCTGCCCTTGCTCTGTCGATCCCCCGAACCTCTGTGTATTTACTCAATATCTTCCTTAGTTCTGAAATGCTCTTTTCCTCCACTCATTTATCTTGCTTTATCCATGTTTCAAAGTCAAGTTTAAACATGCAAAATCTGTCTAGTTACATTGTACTGAACTATAATCGAATCTTTCCAGTTATATATCAAAAACCCTGATGGCAGGGTAGTACAGCAGAAATCATAAAACAGAAAACTAATGAACTCCAGACTGTACTATTTAGTAATTATATGCCTTTTAATATATCAATAACCTCCTCAAACACTTCCTACATATGATAAATGATAGAATAATATCACATAGTGTACAGCTTGCTTCAACATTAATCATTTTAGCACAATTCCTGACATGTTACAAATTATTGCATATGAATTCTTTTGTACTTATATATTTGTCTTTCTCAAAACAAATGACACAAATAAGGGTCTATCAGCTCTCAGTAAATACTTCCCTTTTGTCCAACCAATTTTATTCTCTTCAAAACTATCAAAATCATAACTGACAAAAATTCAGATTCCATAGTACTAAAAATAATTTAACATAAAGTGAATCAAGGCTAATAAAACCCTACTCACCCACATACATGTACAAACTTTTAATATGCCATGAAAGTTTTTATGACCAGAATTTTCTCTCATTTGTAATGATATTCAGGTTATGGCACACAGAAATTATAAAACAGATTCAGCTGAATTCCCAATGTCATGTTGGAAAAAAAAAAAACTTACTACAAAGACATATTTTTGCTTAATTTCAAATGAAAAGTATTCTTTTTATTTAACCAATATTTATATATAATACATAATTTAGGATAGCTTGTTTAGATTTAAATATATAGTTATGATATGTTCAATTTTATTTTAAGAAGTAGAAAATAGCAACATTAAGTAAAATTCCAAAACAATTCTCCAATAGTTTTTTAAGTTTGTGTTTTCATGGACCTATTATATGTTTACTACTGACATTTGGAAGACTTGCATAATGCAAAAACAAACACAAGAAACAACACCTCTAAGGAACTCCTGGGCTTGCTAAAAAAAATTCTTGCTGTTTTTGTTTTAGAATCATGAGAGCAGCCCTTGAGGGTCAACATATAGAGAGCTTCTAAATACACACAAGCCCTACCTTTAACCACACTTGTAACTACCTCAAACAACTTTAAAAATAACAGTATTTAGCATTTTAAAAACAATTGATCCATTACAATTGTTTTATTCTGGATCAAAAATAATTTGTAAAAATGCATAACACTTTTGTTTATTAACTGTACTACTTCTAGTGGTTTGCAAGTTGATGAAATGTGAAATGAATAAAAAGGGCTGATAGGGTTCTTATTTACATAGGGAGGAGGAAAGCACTTACTCATTTAACAAATATTTGTGTCTCTCATAAGTAGTGAGGGGTGAAAAATATACTTTAAGATCTCTGTTCTAATGTTTTCTCTAGTTTTAGAGAGACAAACACACAAATGACAATACAAAACACACACCATAACAGAACGTGGGAATTGAAATTAAAATGAATAGTCATTAGTTTAGTTAATTACAGAATGGTTCCAACAAATAATTAACATATATTTTTATTCCATATACAGTAGACTCTCAGTTAACTGGCACCCATGGGAATTGGTAGATGCTGGATGCTGAATACATGTAAGTAGACCCTCTGTTAACTGGAACTCAAGCAACCAGTACTCTCGAGCAACTGGCAAGTTCTGGTTAACAGTCTACTGTATATACGTTCCCATAAGCTCATTTAGTATGAAGAGGAAGAGACAGAGAAATATATATAGGTTTCTGCCCCACATTCCTGGCACAGGAGCATTGTTTGTTCCAACATTTGCTCTTAGACCCTAGTTCATAACATAGAGTTCCTAAATCCCTTGCAATTTCCTAGATGATAGGAGTGTCTTATGTTCTAATGAGGCAACTATTGATGAGCTACAGATAACTTCAGGACGAACACTAGTTATCAGTGACACCAAGCCATGATTAGAAGCTTGGAACTTTCAACCAACTTCCTCTGAGGAGACAGGAGCCACCGGTAACTGGCTTAATGATTGATCATACTTACATAACTGAAGCCTCCAAAAGATTTTTTAAACTTCAGAATTCTGAGAACTTCTGGGTTGGTAAACACACCTATGTGCTGGAAGAGAGGCATGTTTCAACTCCTAAGGGTCAGAAGTTTCTATCCTCAGAACCCTTTTCTATGTATCTATTCATTTGGCTCTCCAACTGTGTATTTTATCATATAATAAACTGTCAAATGGAAACAAATATTTCTCTGAGTTCTGTGAGGTACTTTAGCAAATAATTAAATCCAAGGATAGGGTTATGGGAATTCCTAATTTGTAACCAAGTCTGACAGAAATTGTGGAGAACCTGAGGGCCTACTACTTGTGATTGGCTTCTGAAGGGGGGCAGGGGGCCAGAACAGTCTTGTGGGAGTCCTTAATCTATGGATTCTGAGCTAACTTTACTTAGTGTCAGAGTTGAATCAAATTGCAGAACACCCAGCAAGTAGTGCTGGAGAATTTGGTTGGTGTGGGGGAAAATACCCACATATCTATTTTCAGAGTTATTGTGTGGTAGCATTATGAAAGAGGTAGAGAAGAAACATAGGTGTGTATTTCTTTACATATACATACATACATATATGTAAAAACTCTGCATAAAAAGTGTAATAGATTATTTGGTATATAATATAAATTTGAATTATTGGAGGTTTTACTTACCTGCTGGATGGAAAAATTACTATTATAAAATTGTGAAATGACCCTCAGTGACCTTATCTCTTTCAAGCAAATTAAAAATAAAATTCTAAAGGAAATTTTCTTGCATCTTGACAAATATTTTCATTAAGAAATTAATGTGGAAAGATATAATTTAAAAATTGAAATTATTTTGAAGTACAATAATTTTTTTAATCTGATAGTAAAATTAAGAACTAAATAGAAACTCAAGGAGGAAAATTTACACTGTATACAGATTTAGTATGTACTCAGAGTGTTATTTTGATTCATGAGGCAAAAAATAATTATTCAAAAATACTCTTGACACCATAAGACCTCATAACAGAGAAAAATAAAATTTGACCTAGTAATTACATATATTATCGATAAAAAAAAGACTAATAGGATTATATTTTTAAAGATAAAGCCATATATTAAATAAATAAATGTTATTTATCATAATCCTAAGTGCATGGACTATGGAGTGACACTGACTCGATTGAAACCCTGGCTCTGAAAATTACAGACTATGATAACTTTAAAGAAATTATGTAATATTGTCATTCTAAGTTTATCTGCAAATATTAAAAAATACGGTGACTTCCTCTAGAGATTTAGTGAGGATTTAATGGAGTAAATACAGTGTACAAAATGGAGACTGACACATAATAAGCTTTATACAAATGAAGTAGAAGTGTGAAAATCATTCTAAGTATTAAACCAGATAAAGAAACAATACAAGAATGCCTAATGAATATTGTAGAAAAAGTAAAACACTACTTCAAAAATACTGTATATAGAACTGAAAGAAAAATAAATTGAGAAAAAATTATAACATGTAAATAAAATAGATAGCATCCTTAATGTCAATTTGCAAATGAAAAAATAAACAAATTAGACTGCCATAAGAAAAATAGGCAAAATCAATTACTTCACCAAATATTAAAAATAACTGAATAAATTATAAAAATGTGCTTAACCTAGCCACTTACAAGAATAGTACTTCATAAATATCTTCTAGATAAAAAGAAGTTTACAACAGGAATAATGATAGATTTGTAAAAACCCATGCATTCATTCTACCATACAAGGCACAGTAAAAACAATTTTAAACTATTATTATAGTAAGAATGTTAGTACAATCTTTCTGGATAGCAGTTTGACATTTGGAAACAAGACACTTAGGTATGTTCTAGTTCCTTAACCAAGAAATTACATATCTATATTCTTCATAGGATCAAATTAGGGTCCTGTACAAAAATTGATGCAATGATGATCATCAATGTCTTTATAAAAGAAAAAAAAGCAATATGGATGTCAAAATATAATGTTAAATTAGGATATAATACATCATATTAAAATTATTTTACAGGAGAATATTTTGTGATTTGAGAAAATGTCTACAATGTACTATTTAAAGGATAAATGTTACAAAGTTATGTAAGAATAAAGAACATTATTCCAATTATGTAAGAAATAGAAGAGAAACAGTTAAATGTTTATAATAGTATAATCAGTACCATTATTTTTTGTGACTTTAATGTCCTCACAATTTTCTCTATTTTCTAATTTTTCTATAAAATGTATTTATTTTAATCATTATACAAATTATAATAACTGTTATTTTCAATAAAATTGCACTTTCTAATTAGACACAAAATATTAGAACCACTAAATGAGTATTTAAGCCAATGTTCTTCATAGTAATTTCATTATCTTTTAACACTATTTATTTATTTAATGTTATTTTATGTTAATTACAGGTGTATAGCATAGTGGGTAGGCATTTATATAATTTTAAAAGTAATCCTCCTGGGGAAGCCGGGATGGCTCAGTGGGCTAGGTGCTCACTTTGCAGCGCCGGGGACCGAGGATCGAATCCCGGCCCCGGCCCGTGCGGACCCATATGCTGAACTGGGAGCTCCCCCAGTTCAGTTCTCTCTCTGTCTCTGTATCTCTCCCCCTCTCTCTCCTCTGTCTAAATAAATAAATAAATAAAATATATTAAAAAAAGATTAAAAAAAAAAAAAGTAATCCTCCTGACTAATTTAGTACCCATCTGACACTATGCGTAGTTACTACCATATTATTGACTATATTCTCTATGCTTTACTTTACATCCCCATGACTATTTTGTAACTTACTACCAATTTGTACTTCTTAATACCTTAAATTTTTTTTAAGATTAATTTTATTGTTTTTGACAGAGAGAAACAGAGACAGAGAGAAGGGGGAGAGACTAGAGCAGTCTGCATAGTTGTAGTTATCAGTTTCAACATGGTTATGTTCCACACAGGTGGGTGGGGGCCACGCAAGGTGGGAACTGGGCTGGGGCCTCCTGCATGAGAGGCATGCCCCCTTGAGCCAGGGTCTGAAACCGGGGGAGCAAGAACTGAACTAGGGGCCTCCCACATGTGAAGCACACCCCAGTTCAGCATATGGGTCCACACAGGCCAGGGCCAGAATTTGATCTTCAATCTCCAGGGCTGTAAAGCAAGCACTTAACCTGACAGCTAAACCATCCTGACATCCCCTCTTAAACCTTTTAACCTTGCCCCCAAGCCCTCTCCCATCAATCACCTCAATAATTCTAGTACCCATTTGACACCATACATAGTTATTACAATAATATTGACTATATTCCTTATGCTATACCCTATATCCCCATGATTACTGTGTAACAACCAATTGTACTTCTTAATCCCTTCCCCCACTTCATTCAACCCAAAGCCCCTCCCATTTGGAAACCATCAAAATGTTTTCTGTTTCTATAATTTTGTTTCGGTTTGGAATGTTCATTTTGTTTTTTAGATTCCGAATGTAAGCTAAATCACATTGCATCTGTATTTCTCTATCTAACAAACTCTACTCAGGTCCATCTATGCCACTGCAGATGACAAGAACCCATTCCCTTCCATGGCCAAGTAATATTCTGTTTTATATATGTACCACATCCTCTTTATCCACTCACCAATTAATGAACAGCTAGGTTTTCTCCACATATTGGCCTTTGTATACAGTGCCGCAATGAGCATATGAATTTACTCATTCCCTCTAAGTAGTGTTTTGGGTTTCTTCAAATAAGTACCCAAAAGTGGGATTACTGGTCCTTCTTTGTCTCTTGGTATAGCCTTTGTTTTACGTCTATTTTTATCTGGTGTAAGTATTGCTCCTTCAGCTTTGTGTTTGTTTGTATCCTTCTCCATCCCTTTCCTTGCAGTCTGTGTGTGCCTTTTGATCTTAAATGAGTCTCCTGTAGGCAGCACATGTAAGGATCTTCGTATTCATTCAGCCACCTATCTTTTGATTGGAGCATTTATTCCTTTTACATTCAAGTAATTATTGATAGATACGTGCTTATTGTCATTTTGGTATTCATATATATATTGTCTTTTTGTCTTAAAAGGAATCTCTAAGATTTTATGTAATACTGGTTTGGTGGTGATAAACTCCTCTAGCTTTTTCTTGACTGGGAAGTACTTTATCTGTCTTTTAATTCTAAATGGTAGCTTTGCTGGGTAGAATAATCTTGGTTGCAGGTCATTGCTTTTCATCATTTTGAATATTTCCTACCAATCTCTTCTTGCCTGCAGTTAAAGTTGAGATATCACCTGAAAGCCTTCTGGGAGCTCCTTTGTAGGTAATAAACTGCTTTTCTCTTGCTGCTTTTAAGATTCTCTTTTTGTCTTTAGTCTTTGGCATTTTAATTGTGATATGTCTTGGTGTGGACCTCTGAGTTCATCTTGTTAGGGATTCTTGTGCTACTTAGGTTTGTATATTTATTCCTTCACCAGGTTAGAGAAATTTCTGTCACTATTTCTTCAATATTATTGGTATGCTTGATGTTGCCCCAGAGACCCCTTAACTATCCTGATTTTTTTTTATTCATTTTTCTTTTGGTTGTTCTAATTGGTTATTTTCTGCTACCTTATCTTCTAAATCACTGGTTCAGTTTTCTGCTTTATCTAATCTACTTTTGATTTCTTCTAATATATTCTTCTTTTCATTTATTGTATTCTTTATTTCTGGCTGTTATTTATTTATTTATTTGTTTATTTTAGTGTTTTCTGTGTTCATTTTTATGTTTCACATCTCTTTGTTGACATTTCCCCTAAGATCATTGAGCATCCTTATAACCAGTGTTTGAAATTATGCATCTGGTACAATGCTGGTCTCTATTTTATTTAGTTCGTTTTCTGGAGTTTTGTTTTGTTCTTTTATTTAAGACATGTTTCTTTGTCTCCTCATTTTGGCTACCTGCTTGTGTTTGTTTCTATGTATTGTGTAGAGCTGCTACTCCTCCTGATCTTAGTACAGTGGCCTTATGTGTTATAGTAGGTATCCTGTGGGACCTGTGGTGCAGTCTCCCTGATCACCAGAGCTGGGTGCTCCAGGAGTGTCTCTGGTATGGGTTGTTGTGCCCTCTTTTTGTAGGTGATCCTTGGTTACTGCTTGCATGTCAATGGCAGGAATTGACTCTCAGACCGATTGGTTGTGAAGACTGGTTGTGACTATAGTGGAGGAGCTGTGATACAAGTACTGACCCTCCAGAGCAGGGCTCACCTTAGCAGAGCTCTGGTGTTTGCCCATGTACCCTTTAGGTGCCATCCTTGTGGTGGCCAGTTGCTCTTCTACCTTGGTCAGAAGCTGACCACCAAGTGTGCCAGGCTTAGGGCCTCCTGGGAAGGAACTCACTGCAGGCTAAATTTAATTACAGCTTGTTCCCTGCCTGGGGCCACTTGGTATGAGCCACAAAGCAATGCACAAATGGTCACTGCCCACACTGGCTACTAGGGCTGCTCAGCAGAGGTATAAAACATGCCTAAGCAAGATGCTGCTTGTGTGGGTGTTATGAACCTTTGAGAGATTTAATGAAAATCTGCAACATGAGCTAAAAGACAGGTTGTACAGAAAAGCTACTGAAGGCACCTTGGGTGTGCCCAAAAGTTGGGTGGGTTTGGTTCTTGGTAAATAACTATGGCAGGGCAGAAAAAAAGGTAATAGTCAGTTGGACAGAGATTCAGATATGGTATCTGCCTGCTTCTGCCTGCAAGAAGTAGGGAGGCTCAACAAAAAAACAATAGTTTCTGCCAGTTCCTCCCTCTGAGAGAAAGCTGCCTCTGCAGCCTTCACCTAAAGCCAAACAGTTCAGTTCCTCTCTATATGCTCCTGGTGCCTTTTGAGCTGCTGGCACAGTGGTGGGGCTCAGAGGGAGTGAGTTCATCAGTGAGTTATCCACGCATGCACCCTTTAAGATGTGTTCTTGGGACTACAGCTGCCCTTTGTCTCACTCAGACACAATTTCCACTAGTTTTTCTCCTAGAAGTTATGGGGATTGGAATTCTGGGCTGACACACCTACTATAAAATTGGGACCCCCTTGCTCCTCTGGGGAGAACAGTTGTGGCTTAGATATTTCTCCCAGTTTTTAATGGTTATATGTGGGTGTGGGACCAGCACTCCTACCAGTGTCTCAGTCCTCCTACCAGTTTTGTGGTTGCTTCTTCTGTATGTCCTTAGTTGTAGGGCTTAGGTTCAGCTAGACTTGAGGTGATTCTCAGTGAGGATTGTTCTGTAGCTGAGTAACTTTAGTTTATGTGGTCCTGAGATGAGGTGAGAACATTTACCTATTCTGCCATCTTGACAAAAAAAAACCAAAAACTACAGTGACTTATTTTTAAACGTTAAAGTATTTTGGGTGTGCATTTCTTCTTACAAATACTTGAATCCCATCCCAAAAATAATATTTTAACTTTAATATAGCTACTAATTACATTCCCAAATTGACTATTAAGTTTGGAACAAATGATCTATTAGCCTCCAGTAAAATTTTTTATAACAAATTCTATTTACAGTATTTTAATTGACTTTGTCACAAAGCATTAGATAAAACTTATTGGAACAACTGTTAACTATACTGAATACTAAAGGACAATTAAGACTTAGACAAAGTGGACAAGTGCTCCATTAATTAATTTATTTAACAAGTATTTATAAATACCAACGTTGTACTTTTATAATAAGGAGCAAGCCATCACTGAACAATAGAGAGAGAAAAGAAAAGGACCCTTGTCTTATAGATTACATTCTATTAGGTAGACAGAAAAATTAAAAATAAATAAGTAAGTAAAATAACATGTAAGTTAGGTGATAAATATTATAGCGAAAAATAAATCAGAGAAAATATATAGACAGTGCCAGGGTGAAAGTGATGACAATTTTTAAACAGATGGCCAGGACAGTTTTCACTGAGGAGGTTACATTTTAATAAGTATTGAAAAGAGGTGAGAATGAGAGCTATAAACATATCAGGGTTAAAAAAAAAAAAGCCCAACAAATGCAAAGTTCCAAAGATAGATGTATTTTTAACAAACCTAAAGCACCAGCAAGGAATCTAGTAAAAAATAAAGGAGAGGACAAGTAGAATACTAGAAATGAGGCAAGAGAGAAAGCAAGAGCCAGATCATTTGGGACAAGGGGAGGTGAAAATTTAAATACTTTGGAGTGAGATCACCAAGAAACTGAGTACATAGGTAGAAGAGATTATCAAAGACTAAGACTGAAACATTAGTATATTAATACCCTCACAAATACGAGACATCCCACAAAGCATTTTGAGGAATAGACAAAAAGTGGTGGAAGGAAAACAAGGGAAGCACATTTTTCTATAAGCCATTAGAGAATATGTTTCAAAATGAAGAAATGACAATTTTGATGAAATATACTGAAAGATCAATGTGAAGATGGACCACTGAATTTAGCAATGTGAAGATCATTGGTAAATTTGAAAAGGCTGGGTTTAGTGAAGATGGGAACAAAAAAGTCATGAAAGGAAGAACCTGTGGCAGCTTTTTGTGGGGAGAGTTGGTGGAAAGGGGAGTGGATCATTGGAAAGTAACAAGAGAGGTAAAAGTGGTCACGCTTGAAGGTTGATGACAAACACTCAATAAAATTAAAAAAAAAAAAAAAAGAAGTGATTCTTTAGATAGTGGAAAGATTTGCTGGAGGAAGGACCTTGAATAAAAGAAAAGAGATGGGTCTTAGAAAGTAAGTTTAGCCTTAATATGGGGAAATTAAGGAATAACCTGCATCAAAGGCAGATAATGGTAATAAGGCAGTGACTGTTGAGAAGTGCAAGTGTTGGGCTCTGCACCCTTCTTCACTTTTACAAATAAAGATGTGAAATCCCACTTCGGGTGAGACAGAGTTGTCTGTCATTGAGCTAATGTACATTTTTTTTTTAAACTGCAAACGAAAGTTTGGAGGTTTAGAACGAGAAAGCCATGGTTCTAGCATGCAGCAATCTCTTAGACTTCTGTTTATGGAGGCAAAAATAACAAGGAGAGATTTCAGGCAGTGTAGGAATGTTTGCTAGCAAGAGAAAGCCAGAAACATGAAAGAAAAAACAGAACAACAAAATAGCAATATGGAAATAAGTATGCTTTCCTCTATATGTAATGAGGAAAGTGACATGAATTTGAGACAAAATTAAAGTAACTATTAGTGAACAGAACACCAAGGAAGTTGAAACATTTTAAACACTTAGTCTTAGGGCTTTTTCCTAATGGAATTGAGAGAATAGGTATTAAGGATATTTAAGTCAAAGATTGCAGTGGATAGACTGTAGTGTTTGCAAACACATCTAATGTATATCATGGATAATGGATTGAGGACACAGGTGGGCTTTATAGAGTTCCATTTAACAGAAAATTTTATTTCATTTAATCTAAAAATTTAAATATGAAAAATGTATTTTTAAAGTTATTTCAATAAAGATATAATAAAAAATTAAATATGACCAGTTTTTCATGAGAGTAAAGTTAGGGATGTTATATATAGAACTGGATGTTTATTTTCTCCAGTTTCTTTTACCTATGTTTTTAAAAACTAAGCTCAGAAATCACTTCCTTTTGGATTTCTTCTCAGACTAACAAAGCTCTTTTCTCTTCTACAATAGCAGATATCAAATATTATTGAACAGCAAGTTCAAAATTTTTCCTCCTTTCCAGAACCTAAGCTCTTCAAAATCAGAGACTATATCTTATTTATTTTTGAGTATCAGTGTCTAGAACAATGTTTGATGCATAAAACTTAATATGAGATCTTTTTAACAATTTTTATTGAATCAGCAGGTTATGTGAGTTTTATGGTTATCTAGTTATGTATGCAAATCTCTGGGTCCCTAATAGCAAGGAAGAAAGCTCCATATATTCTCTTTAAAGATGTTAAAAATCAGTCCTATTATATACTTAATGTGAGCATATATACCCACGTGCTCTTATTCTGTTGATCAAAGACAAAAACAGCATGGAAACAAATTAGTGGTTTTTTTCAAACAAACATATTCCTTGACTGACATTAGCTCTTACTCAGCCAAAAGTTTGATACAAAATGTATTTACAAATAATATCTGTGTGACTATGTATGTATGCATATATATATATATATATATATATATATATATATATATGAGGGCTGTCCTGAAAGTATCCAGCCATGTAACCATTTTAATTATATTGACGATGGCTGGATTTTTTTCAAACAGCCCTTATGTATTTTATTTATATACATATATATATATATTTACCATTGAAGCTTTTAATCTAGCATGTAATAATTGTTTACAAAGTATCTTTTAAGTTGAAGTTTGAATACTAAATTAACAATGACAAAATTACTCCTAGCATTTAACCTTTTAGCCTTCTGGAGCCCCAAATTGAGGGAAGTTCTACTAAAAGCATT
>PVKE010037541.1:0-15852 GCA_004027555.1 Craseonycteris thonglongyai
AACTTAAAAAGACCAGAAACAGTAAAACTACTAGAAAAAAAACAGGATAAGCTCCTTGACTTTTTGAGATTAAGCACAAAAAGCAAAAGTGTCACATATATATATGAGATATATATGAGATATATATATGTATGAGATATACATATGAGATGTATCATATATATATGAGATATATATGAGATATATATGTGATATATATGATATATATGTCATATATATCATATATATAAATATATGATATATATGATATATATATGATACATCTCATATGTATATTTCATATATATATCATATATATAGCCTATATATATACCATATATATATCTCATATGTATGTACCATCTATATCATATCTCTATCATATCTCATATATATATCAAACTTAAAAATTTTTGTCCTGCAAAGGGGAGCTTCAAAAAAACCTATGAAATGGGTGAAAATTGGAATGTCAGGATAGCCCATTGGTTGAGTGCTTGCCTCTCAGTCACGAGATCTGGGGTTTGATTCTTGACCCAGCCTGTGCAAACTCCATATGCTGAACTGAGGCACAACCGGTAACTGCTGGCGGGGTTGGTGCAAAGGTTCTTGCCTCCCAAGCAGTAGGCCCCTGGTTCAGTTCCCACCCCACATGGCATCACATCCACCTGTGTGGAATGAAACTATGTCACAACTAATGATGTGCAATTATGGAGACTGCACTGGGCCCTCCCCTTTCTCCCTTCTTTTCCCTCATTCCTCCTCTCTCCTCTCTCCTCTCTCCTCCCTCCCTTCATCCCTCCCTCACCTTCTCTCAAACAATAAAATAAATCTTTAAAAATATGTGTGAAAATATTTATAAACCACATATCTGAATGGGGTTAATATTCAAAATATACAAGATACTCATGCAACTTGATTTCAAACAACAACAACAACAAATATCCCAATTTTAAAAATGTGTGGGGGAATAGGAGGAGGCATCAAATATATGGTGATGAAAAGAGAACTGGCTCTGGGTGGTGAGCATGCAGTGCAGTACATAGATGATGTGATGTAGAATTGTATACCTGGAACCTATGTAATTTTTGCCCACCAATGTCACCCCAGTAAATCTGTCAATTAATTTTTTTAAATGGGCAAAGAACCTGAAAAGACATTTTTCCAAAAAAGATTTACAAATGGTCCACATGAGTATGAAAAGGTGCTTATAATCACTAGTCATCTGGGAAATGCAAAATCAAAGCCATGAGATAGCACCTTGTATTTATTAGGATGCCTGTTATCAAAAACAGCAACTAATAAATGCTCGCAAAGATGTGAAAAAAAGGGAACCCTTGTACATCATAGAAGGAAATGTAAACTATGGCAAACAGTATGGGGAGCCCCTAAGAAATTGAAAATAAAACTGTCGTATGATCCATCAATCCTACTTCTGGGTATATAGCTGAAGGAAAAGAAATAAATATTTTGAAATCAATATCTGTATCTCCATATTCATTGTAGTGGTATTCACAATAGCCAATATGTAGAAACAAATTGTTCATTGACAGATGAATGTGGTTTATATTTATGTATGTATATATAAAATATAAATATATATGCATATATGTATATATACACATACAACTACAGTGTATAAGCGTGGGAATTCTTTACAAACATTTTTTAAGTGACTAAATTGTGAAACTTGCTATTTGTCTGTACCAAGCAATTTGTCAGACTTTGAGCTTGACATAGTTATGAAACATTCATCCATAATGTTTGCAAGAACAAGTTGTTCTGCTTCAGCTCTCACAAATGTGGAGACAAGATGATTTCCTCTATAATTTATACCAGTTTTGTCTTACTAATCATCAAACATTGTAGACTGCCCAGCAGCAACCTTTGCTGCTTTGGATAATTAAATCTTGATTTTTATCAGTGTCTTCATAAGGCATCAAGTGGGTGGGTGAAGACTGTCAAAGTGATTCCATTAAAATTATCAACACTTTATTTCAAGGTCGCTTCAGATGTGTTTCTAAGATATGACAAATACTGGTTAATATCTGATGAATACTAAAGGAGTTAATTTACATACAGATGACTTTTTAGACTGGTGCATAAACTCAGTCAGTGTAAGAGACCAAAACACAGTTCACTTCCTATAAAACATTTTCAATTTAAGAAGCTGTGACAGACATTTTTTAGAAGGACGAAGTCTTTCAAATTTCTTAAAAGATTTTAAAATATACCCAGACCAGGGCATCGTTACGAGAAAGAGTGCAGGGCGTTGTCAATATACAGGACATGTTCTTTCTAAGATTCACAGTTACTATCATGAAATCTCATAAGATTCATAAATGTAGAATAAAAATATTCTAGAAATCTCTAAAGCCCTAACAAGGTTGTACAGCTTCAAACCCCCATTATTTTGTACACTTTTCCCTTGTAGACCAGACACATACTCTATTATGGGAACTAGTCATGACTGCAATCACCTTCCATGTGCGTAACTTTCTGCTCTGCCTCACTGCAATCTATTTCCTTTTCTGTCATCTGATAGCTAAGTTAGGATAAAAGCAGCACAGCGTTCTGCATTTCTGGCGAAGGGAAGCTCTGTGGCGTGGACTCTTGACTGATGGAAATTGTGAGATAAATATGTGATGTGTTAAGTTACTAACTTTGTGGTAATTTGTTACATGACCATAGAATATTAGAACAGTATATGCTCATCAAATATTTGTTAAACACTTTATTCCAAAGTGTTCACTGAATCCTGGCCACAAGCTTTTGCTTCGATTGTTGATCCATCACTTACTTAGCAAACATAATTTAACACTGAGCGATTGCTAGTAGTAGAATGATCTTGTGGTATATCATGTAAGCACAATCTTATTCATAAAGATTTTTTTCTCTGACTTATATAGATCGACATGAGTTTGTTGAAGTACTTTTGAAACTAATATTTTACATTGGGAATGCTAATATTTTGTTCAATAATACCAATATTTTTCACTCAATTTTTTGTCAGTTCTTTGATGATAATTTAAAATACTTTTGCCATGATGCTTCCGAGTTATTCTCTAGCATTAAACTTTGAGTTATTTTTTTTCAGGGACTGAATCTAATTCAGCTTTGTGTTTTCAACGCATAGTAGATCCTGACAGACATTAGGTACACATTAGTTTTGTTGTTTTTTTTAATTAGTGTATACCTTACATAGTGAAAGGGCAATGTATTTCATAAAACCTGTATAAAACAATTGATTCTGAACAATTGTATTCAACCCATACAGTTATAATTGTAAATTATAAAGCAGGCATGATTAGTATATTGCAACTTTATTATGTAATTATATTATAAGCTTTAGAACTGGGAAATTTTTCATTATTAAATTCATTGGGGTGACTTTGGTTAGTAACAATTACATAGGTTCCAGGTGTACAGTTCTGTGGTACTGCATTTATATGTTGCACTGTATTGACAACCCAGAGTTAATTTTCTATCGCCATATATTAGATGTCCCCTCCCCTCTTACCTTCAGGTAACCACTAAACTGTTGACTGTGTTCATTAGTTTTTATTTCTTTGCTACTTTCAGTTTTATATCTCACATATAAGTGAAATTGTATGGTGCTTAATTTTTTTCAGTATGAGTTACTTCACTTAACATGATGATCTCAAGGTCCATCTATGTTGCAAATGTCAGCATTTTATCTTTTTTTATTGTTGGGTAACATTCCATTGTGTAAGTGTATCACAATTTCTTTATCCAGTTATCTATCAAAGGACACTTTGGTTGTTTCCATGACTTGGCCATCGTGAACGGTGAGTGCTATGATGAACATTGGGATACATGTATCTTTGCAGATTAAGATTTTCAAGTGTAGTGGGGTTTTTTTTTTGTTGTTTTTGTTTGTTTGTTTTTGTTTTGTTTTGGTGGGGAGGGGGTACATTACCCAGAAGAGGGATTGTTGGGTCATATGGCAATTCTATTCCTAATTTTTTGAGTGACCTTCATACTGCCTTCTGTAGGGTTGTACCGATTAACATTCCCACCAGCAGTGTATGAGGGTTCCTTTTTCTCCACAGCCTCTCCAGCACTTGTTATCCCTTGTCTTGTTGATGTGGCTATTCTAACAGGTTTGAAGTGGCATGTCATTGTGGTTTTAGTTTGCATTTTCCTATTATAGCTAGTGAAGTTGAGCATTTTTTCATATGTGTGTTGGCCGTTTGTATGTCTTCATGAGAGAAGTGTCTGTTCAAGTCTTCTCATTTTTCAGTTGGATTGTTTGTTTTTTTTGTTATTGAGTTGTATGAGCTCTTTATATATTTTAGATATTAGCCCCTTATGAGAGGCATTTTTGCAATTATATTCCCCATTTGGTTGGTTGCCTCTTTGTTTTGTTGATGGTTTCTTTTGCTGTACAGAAACTTTTTAGTTTGATATAGTCCCATTTGTTTTTGCTTTTATGTCTCTTGCCTTTGAGGTCAAGTTCATAAAGTCCTCCCTGAGCCCAAGGTCTATAAATTTAGTACTGCTGTTTTCTTCTACACAGTTTATTGTTTTGGATCTTATGTGGAGATCTTTTTCCATCTTGAGTTGATTTTGTTACATGGTGACAATTTGCAGTCCAGATTCATTTGTATGTGTTTTTCCAATTTTCTCAACACCTTTAACTGAAGAGGCTTCCTTTTCTCCATTGTATATTTTTCACTCCTTTGTCAAAATTATCTGTCTATATATTTGTGGGACAAATGGAAACCTTTTAAACCAAATTATAAACATGGTATAGAAAATCTGCACCTTGCTCATAGTTCCTTTTCCTGGAAGTTATACCTATTTCCCAACTGCTGTGTGTGTTGGCTGCTAAGCGTTGATTCTTCAGAAAATTCCTCAAGGTGTGGTGATTCTGGGTGTGATTTACTCTCCAGAGATAGATGATGCATAATGTCACTTATGAACACTCCTTTGATTATCCCCTTCCCTATGTTATTTTCCTCTCGTATAGGTTTATTTCTGAAGAGCACAACCTCAATAAGTTATTTGCATCTGTATCATCCATGATTTCATTATCTATATCTGGTGCAGATGTGAAAAAGCTTCTAGGCTGCAGCTTCTCCCATGTGGTTTCCCTTCATTCCAGACACTCAGAAATAAAAATGTAAGTTATCTACCACTATGCTACTACCCCTCTGATACACATGCAATAATGAGACAGGGATAGGAAAGCTGCATTCAAAGAGCAGAAAAAGTAAACCCCTTAGGAATCGCTGGCTGATAGCAGTGCTGAAATCCAACTGAACACCTTCGTCCAGGTGCACCTACTTCAAAGACAGGCTATGTTCTTTGAAAGTGGCTGGTTTCTGCCATCTGGGAATTGTTCACTTAATCCATTGTTCATCTCTCAGCTAAACTTTCTGAGAATTAACTCCTTTTCCATAAGAAATGGCCCATGTTTGTACTGAACAGCTTTCTTAACCTGATTTCTGCCCCTAGAAAATTGGCAACTCAGAGCCTATTTTTTCATTTTTAACTGCCTCAGGCCCTTATTGTCCAAGCTGGTGGTGCTTTGGCCAGAACAACTATCTTGCAAACATTGTTAATTTCCTATGAATTTCTGTGCCCCGAAGGAACATTCAAAATTATTTCTGAAACTCATCTTCTTCTATTTGGGACGAGGTAGGCTGCTGTGGGATAAAAATCTGGAGAATATTTCAAGCCCTTTTATTCAGCTAACGGAGTACATAAGCACGGTCTTGAGTCTTTCTGAAATCTTAATGAATCTTAAAACCAAACTCTTGACCTTTACCTTAACACCATTTATTTGAGAAATCTTTGAAGGCTAGAGAGAGAATGGAGATGAGAAAAATTTGTTTCTCCTTCTAAATCTGTAGTCCTGAGTCCTCCATGTTTCTTATAATTTCAGTATGACTTCTGAAGAATTTCTTTTGTACTTATTTCTCCCTTACATTATTTTATTTTACTCAGTGGGAATAAATCAATTGGCAATTTCAACATTCTAACTAGACAGCCTCTTTGTCCAGATCAAAAAGTCCATTAATGAAATTTTCTAATTCCCAACATCCCTCAGGTTATAGTGTTTGCTTTTTCTGCCAATATACAGTTCAGTTTGCCTTTTTTTTTTTTTTGAGACTCCAATGACAGTTTTCTTTCTGTCTTTTTAGTCTCAATAAGTTTGTTTGCCATTTATTCATCCTTCTCAGCCCCCTCACCAGTTTTCTAGCCTTTCTTGCTGCCTAATCCCAAATTCAATGCCACGTATTTTAGGTTTTTGTTTTACTGCTAACTATCAATTTCTGTGTTACTTCTTTATTGATTTGTAACATACTGTGCCAGAATATAATAGTATCATAAAATAGCAATTATTTGTTCTTTGTGGCCTGGATTTACACATAAAGATGCAGGCATGTGAGTAGCCTTTCAGATTAGTCTATTTTCTAAAGTTGCCCTACACCCTGTATCCAGAGCCTTTCTACTTGTCGACTTAGCTTTTCTTTCCATGTGCTCTCTTATCATCAAGGAGTCTCAGTTTTCTCACACAAACATAGCAAATATTAAGAGGGTGAAAGATGCTAGGCTTCTTAAAACTGAGGCTGAAAAGTCACAAAACTTCACTCTTATTGAAACCTGTTGGTCATAGCATTTAACAAGGCCAGCCCAAGTTTAAGGGTGTAAAAATAGACTCTATACTAGATAGAAGGAGAAGAGAAGTCACATGAAGTAGAATATGGTACAGAATAAGAGGGATTATTGTGGTCACCTCTGTAAATAACTGAGAACAATTTGAAGTAATTAAAAATAAGAGAAGGAATTTAATTGAAGAATTTAGTTGATAGATTAAGTTGTATTATGCATTTTATTCTTTGATTCTTAACCCCAAATTGTTGCTTTATAGTGCAAGAACTTAAAATTTATGGAGTTTCAAGCAATTCATCAAATAAATTATATGGGCAAAATTAATAACAAATATAGATTCAAATCCTATTACAAAACTATTTTGGGATAATTAAGTGATGTATAAGTTAAATTACAAATGAAATAATTTGATTTACAAAAATTATTTTTTGGTATTCCTTATGAGTAATTTTTTTTTCTCAGATTTAGAATTTTTTTATTTATTTCCCACATTGTCTACTCATTGACATTGTTATCCTTTTTAACGTTGTTGCATTTGAACGTCTTCAGTCTATATATATTTATATATATATATATATATATTTTTTGAGCTTGTTAGCTGGGTTTGTTAACTTTAAACAATAAATAGCTAAGTTCATTAAAATGTTTTAATAACATGCTAAACATATAACTGATTATTAGTATTTACAACTAGAGTTCAGAAGCTGAATGTTTTGAGAGGAAGAGTATAAGGTGTGTATATATATTTCTTTTTTTTTTCAGACTTATTTTACTGTTTTTGACAGAAACAGAGAGATAGACATAATGGGGAGGGCCCAGAGCAGTCTCCATAGTTGTGCATCATCAGTTTTCACGTGGTTACCTTCCACACAGGTGGGTGGAGGCCATGCAGAGTGGGAACTGGCCTATGAGCCTCCCACATGGGAGGTACGCCCCAGTTCAGCACCAGGGTCTACATGGGCCAGCGCTGGGATTCGATCCTTGGTCCCCAGGGCTGCAAAGTGAGTGCTTAACCCACTGAGCCACCCTGGCTTCCCTAGGTTATAGAAATTTTAACCAAATTACTCATGTAAAGTGAGTTTTGTTTTATTTTGTGTTTTTAGTTTGTAAAAGTCTACATTGACTATTGAGGCATTCTCTGTGCCGTATATGACAAGTCCACAGCTATCATCATACTCAATGGTGAAAAGCCGAAAACCTTTCCTTTAAGATTGACAGTAAGATAAAGATGTCCATTTACATCATTTTTATTCAATGCAGTATATGGTTTTTATTATGTTCCTTCTATCCCCACCTTATGAGATCTTATCACGAATGAATATTTAATTATGTCAGATGCTTTTTTTGCATCTATTGATATGATTATACCATTTTTATCCTTCTTTTTATGAGGTTTGATAGTAAACCAACTTGCATCCCAGGAATCAATACCACTTGTGTATAATCTTTTTAATATATTGTTCAATTTAATTTGGTAATATTTGTTGAGAACTTTTTGTGTCTATGTTCATCAGAGATATTAGCCTATAATTTTCTTATTTTTTTATTTTTTATTTTTGTACTGTCTTCTGGTTTTGGTATCAGGGTAATGCTGGCCTTGTAAAATGAGTATGGGAGGCTTCCCTCCTCTTTAAATATTTGGAGGACCTTAAGAAGGATAGGTGTTAATTATTCTTTGAACGTTTGGTAAAATTCATGTGTAAAGTCGTCCAGTTCAGGACTTCGTTTGTCGGGAGGTTTTTAATTACTGATTCAATTTTGTTAGTAGTTATTGGTCTGTTCATATATTCTGTTATTTCCTGATTCAGTATTAGAAGATGTATGTTTCTAGGAATTTATTATTTTCTACCAAGTTACCCAATTTCTTGGCATATAATTATTCAGAGTACTTTCTTGTGATCAGTTGTTTTACTGTGGCATCACTTGTTACTTCTCTTACATTTCTTATTTTATTTATTTGAGTCCTCTCTTTTCTTGATGAGTGGCTAAAGTTTTATTCACTTTGCTCACTCTTTAAAAAAATCAACTCTTGGTTTTATTTGCCTTTTCTAATTTTTTAAGACTATTTTGTTATAATTTCACTCTGATATATTTTTTTATTTATTTATTGGGGTGACATAGGTTAGTAAAATCATATAGGTTTCAAGTATACAATTCTGTCACATTATCTATATATTGCATTGTGTGTTTCCCACCTAGTCAGGATTTCTTTCATCACCATATGTCATTTACTGTCTTCTACCACACCCTCCCTGCTTTCCTTGTCCCCTGTGGTAACCATTAAGCTGCTATCTGTGCCTATGAGTTTTTGTTCACTTTTCTTGTTTGTTTGTTGCTTTCGGTTTTATATCCCACATGAGTGAAATAATGTTTTTTAACTTCTGTCTGACTTATTTTACTTAGTATGGTAATTACAAGATTCATCCACGTTATCATAAATGGCAGCATTTCATCTTTTCTTATGACTGAGTAATATTTCATTGTATATATGCGCCACATCTTTAATCATCTATTGAAAGACACTTCGGTTGTCTTTGTGTTTTTGGCCACTGTGAATAATGCTGCAGTGAACATAGGGGTATGTATATTTTTACAAATAAATGTTTTCAGATTTTGGGGGTAGATACTCAGAAGAGGGTTTGCTGGGTCATACGACAATTCTATTCTTAACTTTTGAGGAACGTTTATACTGTTTTCCATAGTGGCTGTACCAATTTACATCCCTACCAATAGTTTATGAGGATTACTTTTTCTGTACCATTTCTCCAACACTTGTTATTACTTATCTTGTTGATAATAGTCATTCTAAAAGGTGTGAGGTGGTTTCTGGTTGTGGTTTTGGTTTGCATTTTCTTAGTAGCTAGTGAAGTTGAGCTTTTTTTTTTTTTTTTTTTTCCTATACCTGTTGACAGTTTGTATTTCTTCTGTTCAGGTTCTCCACCCATTTCTTAATGAGATTATTTTGTTGTTGTTGTTCTTGAGTTGTATGAGTTCTTTGCATATTTGGGGTATTAGCACCTTATCTGAGGTGTTTACAAATACTGTCGCCCATTTGTTTGGTTGTCTCTTTGTTTTGTTGATGGTTTCTTTTGCTGTGTAGTAGCTTTTTAATTTGATATAGTCCTATTTATTTATTTTTGATTTTTACTTTCCTTGCCTTTGAGGTCAAATTTATAAAATCTTCTCTGAACTCAAGGTCCATAAATTTAGTACCCATTCTTTCTTCTATGCAATTTATTGATTAGGTTCATTGAAACTTTAAATCAAATTCGATGTAATAGTTTTGAGTTTTCCCAATCATAAATAACATATATCTTAATTTATTTGGATCTTATTCAATTTGTCTCAGAAATATTGTTGTATTTTAACTGTAGAAGTTTTTTTTGTGTTTTGCCTAATTTATTCTGGCACATGTATTTATGATATTTGAAAATGTTTTAATCTTCTAATTATTTATAGCTTGTATACAGAAATAAAATTGATATTTTGAAAATTGATGTAGTTAAACTTCCAAACCTTCTAAATTCACTTATTAGCCCTAGTATATTGCTTTTCTTTTAATCCTAGTAAATTTATGCAGATTACTTAATTATTGTCTTCTCCAATTTTATTGCATTTCATTTATTTTCCTAGTTAAAACTGCCAGTGAAATTATGAATAAATAAAAATAGTAAGAATAGTTGTTCTTATCTTACAAATGTTATGGGAAATATATTTAACCTTTTCATATTAAGTATGATATTTAGCTGTATATTTTTGTAGATTTTATAATAAGCCTGAAGCAGTTTCTTTCTATTCCTAATTTCCTATGAATACTTATTATGAATAGCCCTTTAATATACAATGGGTAATTTTGCATCTTTTAAAATATTTGTTTACTAAGTTTTATGACTACTTATGCTCTATTCTATGTATGTGCCTAACTTATTTTAACTAGAACTCAGCTTTTGATGTTAGAATTTTATGCTTTGATAAATATCTTGAGTTAAATTTTATACACATTTCATTAATAATTCACAGGAGAGATTTGCTAGATGAAATGGTGTGCAGTGTTTAAACTTTTGATATACCTCGGATGTAGTAAGTTTTTATAAAAACAAAAAACTTAAAAAATTGAACACTGAAAATTGAGAACAAAAAAATGTTTGAAAATAAGACTATTTTAAAAGTTTTGTTTTGTTTTGTTTTGTTTGGTATGATGAACTATATACAGTGTATGAGAGGAAAATACTGTTTTTCATTATTTACACAGATAGCTGTATCTTTAAAATCACTTACCTCTGAAATGTATCCTGAACTGCCAGCTATATTTTGGGTGCAATATATAAAAAGCTCTATGTAGTTATGCATTCAATGGATGAACACCTGTTTAGATCTTTTTGTTTTTAATTAGATGTAACTTAGCTTTAAGTATGAAATTGAAGTCTGAAATTCAGTTATTTCTATTATAATGAAGTTTATGGTTCATTATAATGGTCCATTCATTAAATTTTTAAGACTATTTCTTTTCTTTTTTTTTAGATTTATTTATTGTTTTTGACAGAGAGAGAGAGAGAGAGATAAAGAGTCAGAGACAGAGAGAAGGGGGAGGGCCCAGAACAGTCCCCATAGTTGCACATCATCGGTTTTTCCACAAAGTTTCATTACACAGGTGGGCTTGGGGCTGCACAGGGCAGGAACTGGGCCAGGGTCTTGCCCCGGTGAGAACTGAACTAGGGGAGCTTCCCAGTTCAGCATATGGGTCTGCACGGGCCAGGGCTGGGATTCAATCCTCGGTCCCCAGGGTTGCAAAGTGAGCACCTAACCCACTGAGCCATCCCGGCTTCCCCCATGACTATTTCTTAGGTATTAAAGAAACATTTGTGTTAGATTTAAATCTGTGTTTTTATTGATACACTTAAAAATTTATCAAGTATTGACCTAAGTTTTTATTTTATATGTAATTAGAAGTAAACCGTAAACTAAAGATTAGGAAACTAAATATAATTGGATTCTTTTCTGATATTTAAAAAATATTCCTTAATGTGATATTTTATCTTCATTTCTCATAACTCAAAGAATATAAAGTCTAATATTCTAAAAACCTCTATAAGCATATCTATCTCTTGATAAATTAAGTCCAATATACTAAGCTTTTTAAAATATTCATACTTTTTTCTTTGCCACTGAAGTGTAAGTTACACGAGGATGGAACTATTTCTTGGTTCAATGATGTATCTCAGTTATATAATCTGGCACATACTCGGTTCTCAATACCTTAACAAAATGTAAATATACATTTTAATTATAAATAAAATGTCAGTTGCATTAATCTGACATCTTAAATATAAAGTTGATGATGTAAGAAAATAGAGATTTAAGAGATTCAGTTACCTTCTGTATACATATATTCTTAATTCTTTTTTTTTTTAATATATTTTTATTTATTTATTTATTTTTTTGACAGAGAGAGAGAGAGAGATACAGAGACAGAGACAGAGAGAGAACTGAACTGGGGGAGCTCCCAGTTCAGCATATGGTTCCGCACGGGCCGGGGCTGGGATTCGATCCCTGGTCCCTGGTGCTGCAAAGTGAGCGCTTAACCCACTGAGCCATCCCGGCTTCCCCCATATATTCTTAATATGGTATTTAGGTTGCAGTGTTTATTTCTGTTTACAAATTTAAGACAATCGTATATGGTGGGTAATTTCACTCTTCAATTTTATTTTCCTATTTTATTAATTATATTTTTGATTGATGTGAAAAAATAATATCATAGTAAGAACATTATGAAGGATATGAATTATATTTTCAGGTCTCTAAAAAATTCTGATATGAAAAGCAACCTCTACCCTTGTTCAGAAAGGGAGAAAAATCTCTTTTAATAATATTTTCTTAGTAATGTTAGATAGAAAAATGTTATTTGTTACATAGTTAATAATTGCTAGTTAGTTCAAATATTAGATTGAGCTTTAGAAATTAATTATCTGAAACCTTCACTTAAATTGGATTTCTAAAAAAGGAAACCCCAGAAGAATGAATGAATAGCTAACCTTTTCTCAAACCAGGGTACTTTTAATTTAGATAACATGATTTTTAATATATTAAAAAGTGATGTATTAGAAGTACACCAGTGCATCTTAATATTTCCTAAGGCATATAGCATAGTCTTTTAAATATGTTTTGATACTTCTGAGGCTCTTAGGCATGCTTTATGACAAAACTAACTGCATTACTTCAGTATAATGGAATTTAAGTTTTAATTTGCCTTCTAATCTTCTCATTTGATAAACTGCTTTTAGCAACTGTAGAATTAATAAATAGTGACTTCTGAGATTTTTATTAATTCCTCTTTGATGCAAATTATAAATTTATAGTATCTCAAATTATTTCTAGATAACTTATTAATGAATAAACTGGGAGAGATTAAAGCCTTACAAATCTTTTTCATGATCAACTGTCATTTTAGTAGGAAAATTTGGTCTAATAATTATTAGATTTAAATAAGGTCCGATTCAGTTATCTTTGACTATAGATATATTGCTCTTACATATTATCCCTTGAGATTCTATTGTTTATATTGCTAAGTATTAGGAAATGGTATAGATGTATCAATTTTGTTTGTTTGCTTATTTGTTTGTTTTTACAATTCACCTATTGAAGAAAATATAGGTTTTTTCCAGTTTGGAGTCATTACAGATAAAGTTGTTATTAATATTTGTGTACAGATTTTTATGTGAATATAAACTGTGATTTTTTTGTAACCTAGTGGAACTCACTATTAGTTCTAGGTGTTTTTGTTTTGTTTAATCAATGCAGTAATGTATTACAGATCACCAAGACAAAAGAAAGCAAAGTAAAACTTCACTGAAATACATTTTAAGAAGAGAAATGGGACAAGCCAAGAGAGGCAGAGGCCCTGATCAGCAAATAAGGGAAAGTAAAAGAAAGCTTTATTGAGATACATTTCAAAAGAGAAATAGGTCTAGCCAAGAGAGATAGTGGCTCTGATGGGTTGGGGTTTGAGTTTTATTGCTGGTGTGAAACCAGCCCTAAGTGTGCCATATGGATTCATATATCTGACATATAAGCTTAGGTCATTTGATTGGCATGTGTAGGTTTTACAACTGATTCCTTTTGCACACACCCTTACCCAGAATACATACAGAAACGTCCATGGGAGGGCCATGCCTTTATGACTGTTTTATTATAATTTTATTATAGTGAGGCTGGGGGTCAGTAAAAGGACAAGGTCTAATGGTTTGCCTAGGTACCAAAAACTAGCTAATTGTGGTTGGGATCTTTATTTTTTTCAATTGGTATTATTTTTTTTATTATTAAATTTATTAGGGTGACATTGGTTTGTGAAAATTACATAGGTTCCAGGAGTACAATTCTACATAACATTGTTTACATATTACATTATGTGTTCACTGCCCAGAGTCTGTTCTCTTTCCATCACAACATATTTGATGTCCCTTCCCTAGTTGGGGTCTTATCTCCCTTTTCCCAGGAAGTTTTTGGCAGAAAGATTCATCTCTAGGGGATGGGCCTGAGCAGTCCCTGGGAAGTGGACATGGGTGGTGTGATACACTACTGATCATATTACCTCCTGCCCTTCCTGTTGCTCATGTCTAGTTTCCTACCTAACAGTATTGTCTATTTCATGTTAAGTAACTTGTACCAATTTGCATTTTTTGAGGAATTAGTCCATTGCATCAAAGTTGGTAAATTAATGTATATAGAGTTATTTATGATATTCCCCTATCCTTTTGATACCTTCAAGGTCTGTAGTGCTAGCACCTTTTTATTTCAGAAAATAAAAATTTGTATTTTTTCTCTTTTGTCAATCTTAATAGAACTTTGTGAATTTTATTGATCTTTTCAAGAAACTGCTCTTTATTTTATTGATTTTTCTCTGTTGTTTTACTGATTTCAATTTCATTGCTTTCTGCTCTTCATTGTTTTCTTTCTCCTGCTTGCTTTGATTTCAGTGTGTTTATTTTTATAGGGTGTTGAAGTGGGAGCTTGGACTATTGATTTGAGATTTTTTTCTCTTTTCTAATGAATGAATTTAGTGTTACAAATTTCCCCCTCAATTCTGCTATAGTTGTGTCCCACAAATTTTGATTTGTTTTACTTTTATTTAAGTCAGTTTAGTGTATTTTTCTGATTTCCCCTGGAGCTACCTTTTTAACTTACGTATTGCTTAGAAGTACAGTGATACCTTGGAATCTAAATGCCCCTAAACTCAAACAGTTTGGAATAAGAACAAAAGAATCAGGCAAATTTTGCCTCACAATCCAAACTCTGCTTTGGAATACGAATGCCAAAACGTTTATGTGGGATGTAAGGACTGTAAGGCCCATAGCTTTATCCAAATGGAGACTTGTCCTGGAACTTGAACGTTTTGGAACTCAAACAGGGTTCTGGGATGGATTAAGTTCGAATTCCAAGGCATCACTGTACATGGTTTAGTTTCAAGTGTTTGGAGAATTTCCTCTTATCTTTATGCTATTGATTTCCATTATAGTTGGAAAATACACACTATGATTTCAACTCCTTAATATATATTTTGTGTTTGCCCAAGATATGGTCTGTCTCAATATTTGTTCCATGGACACTTGAAAAGAATTTGTATTCTCTTGTTGTTGGGTTGTGTCCTTTAAATGTTGATTAGATCCTATTGGTTGATGGAGTTGTTCAGTTCTATACTTTTGCTAAATTTCTATTATTTTATCAGTTGTTGATGTAGGAACGTTTAAGTGTTTATTTCTCCTTTTAGTTCTATCGGTGTTTGGTTTATGGGGTCTGTAGTTCTGTTGTCCAATGCATATATGTTTAGGATTGACACATTTTCTTTGTGGATTAACCTTCAGACATTATATAATGTCTCTGTCTCTGAAAATTTGCTTTTTTCCCCTACATTATTTGATATTATAGCAACTCCTGTTTTTCTTGGATTATGTACAGGATATATATTTTTTTCATTCTTTTAATTTTACCATACCCATATTGCTATATTTGACACTCATTTTTGCAGACAGTGCATATTTGGGTCGTATTTTATAGTCTACCCTACCAATGTCTGTCTTTAATATGTGTATGTAGACGATTTACATAAAATTTAATTATTCAAATGTTCAGGCTTAACTCTAACTTTTTTTTTCTATTTGCTCTCTCTGTGTTTTCCATGTCTCTCTTTGTTTTCCTCCCTTTCCTTAAGTTACTAGAACATGTTTTTTGGAATTCCAT
>PVKE010037542.1:0-15849 GCA_004027555.1 Craseonycteris thonglongyai
GTTCAGTTCTGATCCTCCAGATTGGACCCTGGCTTGAGGGGGTGTGCCTCTTATTTGGGAGGCCCAAATACCCTGCACCCTGTGCAGCCCCTACCCATATGTGTAGAACAAAACCATGTCAAAAATTGATGATGTACAACTATGGAGACTGCTCTGGGCCCTCCCCCTTCTCTCTGTCTCTCTCTGTCTCTCTGTCTCTGTCTCCGTCAAAAACAATAAAATAAATCTTTTTTAAAGAATAAAAATAAATAAATTGAAAAGAAAGGTAGAGTTCTTTGAATGACAGATTGCCTAGGCACATATGAGTATATCTGCTCATCAGTTCAGAAACATCTGCTCATCAGTTCAGAAACACCTTTTGTCAAACAGCTAAAAAAAAAAATTAATCAAATTAATCTCAAGAGATACAGAAATAAAATTAGGTTTCAGCATTTTTCCATCACTGCTATAATAAGTGGCTACTTATTTAAAAATTTTAAAACACACCATGAAACACAGATTAAGAAGCACTCAGGGGAAGCCGGGATGGCTCAGTGGGTTAAGTGCTCACTTTGCAGCGCCGGGGACTGAGGATCGAATCGCGGTCCCGGCCCGTGCGGAACCATGTGCTGAACTGGGAGCTCCCCTAGTTTGGTTCTCTCTGTGTCTCTGTATCTCTGTCTCTCTCTCTCTCTCTCTCTCTGTCAAAAATAAAAAAATATATATTTAAAGAAGCACTGATTATAGACAGTAAATGTTATGAGAGTTAAAGTTGAATTGATGAAATTTTCCAGACAATTTTTCTGAGGTTATTTTTGTTAAATGCCATACATTGAATGTGCCAGTCACTAGGTAAAACTTTCAGGATTATTTGTAATTTGGTTACATTATACTGAGACAAAATTGTTAAAGGGGGAGGTGTTACAGAAATAAAATTACGGGGGTGGCGAACCTGTGGCACGCGTGCCCAAAGTGGCACACGGAGCAATTATTTTGGCACGCGGACTTATTGTTTTTTGTTATAAAAACATCCTATGCCTCTTATAGACATAAAAATAATCGATACCTCTATCTCACTTGATGGGTTGGCACGCGAGTCAAGCGAGTATACTCTTACTTCATAAACTTTGGCACTCAATTGCCAAAGTAAAAAAGGTTCACCACCCCTGATAGCATATGAAGACATACCTAAAAGAAAATCCCTCTTAATATCATCATTGCACTGTAGCATCTCTAAGAAGAAATTTTATTTATCAAAACCACTGACTAGATTTTAAATGGATGTATCTTACAATGCAAATTATGCACATTCCTGAGGAGGTATTCAAAGCTATATGAAATGTGTGAGCACTGGGTTTTACAATCTTATGAATATGTGTTTAAACTTACTTGTTGAAAATTTTCCTGCTTTTGTTCTGGGAAGATAGCTTCACAGTGATATTTTCATTGGTTTTATAGAGTGACCTCAAAAACGCTTCAAGCCACCAGACCACCATAAAGGAGGGGAACTAACCCCATATGCAGTATTCAGTAATGCTCCAAGGCCTATATTGCAAGCAGGAAGTGCTCATCTTGCTTCTGAGACTCTCACTCAGGGGTGGACAAACTATAGCCAGTAGGCCAAATTTGGCCCCATGTCTATTTTTATAAATATAGTTTTATTGGAACACAGCTACACCCACTACTTATGTGAGTAGTTTCAACAGGCATGTGTTCCACAAAGCCTAAAATATTTACTATCCAGCCATTAACTGAAAAATTCTGTCAACCCCTGTGGCATCTCACAATTGCCCTGCCCGCTTTTCATCCTTGCCTTCAATTCTCCTTTAGGATGTCAAGCTCAAGATATAAACTTGAAAAATATGAATAAGACTTCATAACCTTGAAAACTCAGAAGTAAAAAAGCAAACAATCCAAATAGAAAATGGGTAAAAGACATGAACAGAAATTTTACTGAAGAGGATATACAGATAACCCATAATCACAAGATGTTCAACATCATTAGCTATTAGGAAAATGCAAACTGAAACCACAAGTACATATCACTAAATACCTATCAGAATGGCTAAAATAAACAAACAAACAAAGAAAACACAAAACAAAACAGTGACACCTGGCAAGGATATGGAGAAATTGAATCACTCATACATTGCTGATGAGAGTGGGAAATTTTAGAGCCACTCGAGAAAAGTGTTTGGCAGCATACTATAACACTAAATATATAATTACCATAAGACCCAGCAAGTGCACTCTTGGGCATTTATCCCAAAGAAATTAAAATTATATTCATTCAAAAATCTGTTCATGAACGAGCATAATAGCTTTACTTTTAAAAACCAAAACGTGGTAACAACCCATATGTTCTTCAATAGGTGAATGGTTAAACAAATTATGGTACCTCAATTCCATGGAATATTATTCAGCAATCAAAAGAAACAGCAGCTTGGATGACTCTCAAGGGAACCGTGCTAAGTGAAAATACAATCTGAAAAGATTACATACTGTGTTACTCCATTTATAGAACATTCTTGAAATCACAGATCTATAGAGATAGAGGACAGAATAATGATTGCTAGAGGTTAGGGATGGCGAGGGTGGAGGGAATGGAGTGTGGTTATAAAAGGACATCGTAAGGGATCCTTGTGGCAATGGACCTGTTCCATATCTTGACTGATGGTGGATAACAAACCTATACATGTGACAAATTGTATAGAACTAAATACACAGAAATGAGTATATATAACAGAGAAATAGGAATAATATTGGTGAATTCTATCAATGTTAAAAAGGAAGTGGTTGTACCATTCTACATTCCCACCAGCATAATATGAGTGTACCAATTTCTCCAACATCATCAACAACTCCCTATGGCAGTCATTTTCATCATAGCCATTCTAATGATATATAGGGATACATCGTTGTGGTTTTAATTTGCATTTCCCTAATGACTAATGGTGTTAAGCATTTTTAATTATCATGTTCTTAGCTATTTGTATATCTACTTTGATAAAATGCCTATTAAAAGCCTTTAGTCTTTATATTTTTTAATTGTAGGAGTTCTTTATGTATTTTGGACAGACATCCTTCATCAGATATATGAGGACTGTCTGGAAAGTATTCAGCCATGTAATATGAAAAATAGAGGCATTTGATAGCTGGATTTTTTCTGAACAGAACTTGTATACTCGTAATCTGAAAATATGTTCCCCACTCTGTCCCTTTCTTTTCATTTTCCTAATGATGTCTTTTGAAGAGCAAGTATTTTTAATTTTGATTAAATCAAACTTATTAAATTTTTCTTTTATGAATCATGTTTCTGGTATCATATCTTGAAATCTTTGCCAAATGAAGATCACACACTCACAAAAAAAAATTCTCCTGTATTTTCTTCTAACAAGTTTATAGTTTTAGCTCTTACATTTAGATTTATGATCACTTTGAATTAAGTTTTTGTAGGATATGAGGGAAACATCTAAGTTCATTATTTTTTTAGTTTTACGTAGGCGTATACAATAGCTCCAACACCATTTGTTGAAAAGACAATTGTTTCCTCATTAAATTGTCTTGATAACTTTGTCAAAACTCAATTGACAATAGATATTTTAGGGTTTATTCCTGAATTTTATTTTCTGTTCCAATGATTTGTGTTTCTTTTGTTATGCCAGTACCATCCTGTATTGATTACTATAGTTTTTAGACAGTTTTTAAACAAGTACTAGAGGTGCTACTTTGTTCTCTCTCTCTCTCTCTCTCTCTCTCTCTCTCTCTCTCTCTCTCTTTTTTCCAAGATTGTTTTGCCTATTCTAGCCCCTTTACATTTCCATGTAAATTTTAGGATCAACTTGTTAATTTCCTTGAATTTAGATGGGAATTGTATTGACCCTTTAGATAAATTAGGGAAAACTGTCCATATATTGATTCTTTAAATCCACAAACGTTTGTTCAGATTTTCTCTGACTTCTCCAGTATTTTTCAGCTTTCAGTGTACATCTTGCATTTCTGTTGTTAAACTTATTCCTAAGTATTTTATTCTTTTTTGATACTATTTCAAATGGAATTATCTCTTAATTTAATTTTTGGATTTTTCTTTGCTTGTATATAGGAATGCAGTTGAGGTGTGTATGTTGCTCTCCTATCCTGTGACCTTGCTTGCACTCCTCACCATTACTCTTAGTCCCTCAATTTTTTTACTGCAAGTGTGTGCTGGTAAATGCCATGACTATTAATTACTGCAGTTAGTTGCCACTGTCCTGATCCATGCTAAGGCACTAGCAGTTTTAGCCACCATTGCTTTTGTACCAACAGCACACATGTCAACCAGTGAAAAAGGCAATAACTGCTCAGTGATATCTAGATTTTGCAGACCCCATAAAAGGTTCTCAGGGATCCCAAAGATCTGCAGACAACTTAAGAGAATGTGGTTCAGGGGTCTCCAAACTATGGCCCGCGGGCCGGATACGGCCCACGAGGCCCTCTTATCCGGCCCGTGGAGACCTTTTTATCTGCAGAAAAAAATTACGGAAATGTACGTGTATCCTGCCAAGATCAGCCGCTTACTTTTTCTACTTCTGTTCACAGTCAATGAGATGATATAACTGCTGTTAGATAGTTAATGTGGACCTCGGGCTGAAAAGTTTGGAGACCCCTGAATGATGATCTCTAAACACCTGTCCAAGTCTGAAATGCTATAATTTTAAAATCTAAGATAAATATTGCTTACCAGACGGTGGTAATGACTGATTATCATGGTAGTCAATATTCCTTAGGCCTTGCTTCATGTGTAACAATCTACCAGGTCCTTTGATAAAGAAGAAAAGAAGATGAAACATTGGTCTTAATCTCAAAGAAATGATCCAAGTCTGAGTATTCAAGTGTCTAGGAAAGGCACTCCAGTGTCACTGTAGGCTAATGATACTAGACCCTGAATCTGTATTTTTTTTTCCCCACTAGCAGTAAAAATAAGCAAAATTCTTACAGTGGAGATGTGGCAGGTATCAAATATCAAGACCAGAAGTAAAATTGGGTTAAAATCTAGTTTTAACTAGTACAATTAATTTTATCTCATTTCCAAATGACCATAAATAAGACATAAAGCAGTGTCAAGATAATTTTCAAAAGTTTTAAGAGACTTAATTTTACATTATATATAGTAGCCCCTTGACTGGAAGCTTAAAATAGACACTTACCTACTATTTTTTTCCCTGCATTTTACATATAGTTAGCATTATATTTACAACATGATGCTTATGGCTCACTGGGGAATTTAATTATGTGTTTTAGGAACTGGAGAGTAATAAAATACTGCCCATGCATTCAAAGAAAACAAGTAGTCTTAAGGATTCCACAGGTTTTGACATCCTTAATTTTTAAGGTAGAAGAAAAAATTCAAAAAGGACTAAAACAATGATGGGGAGAATAAAAGAGAAACAAGAAAAATAAAATTAATCATAAAATGACGGGAAGGATTGTAGTCTGGTTAGGTTAGGTTAGAGTACGAATAAATGGAGTTAATAATAGCTTTAAAGAAACCTGTTATACACTGGAACTCTATATGAAAAAAAAAATCATATAATTTAAGAGCTGGCAGAGAATTTAAAGATAATCTAGTTTTACCTCAACATTTCTTATTTGGCAGAGGAAGAACTAAGGCCCAAAGATTTTGGCCGCCAGAAGCCAGAATTTCTAACTTCCCCTTTAGTATGTCCCACCCTTCCCTCTTCATATTAAATATAACTTTTGTGGTTTTTCATACTCTCTAGACCACACATAGCATATTTCCCTAGAAAATAACCAGTCTCCTAAAACTTTAAGGGGTGAATTGTCAAAATACACCTCATTCTTATGGGACAAATTCTATGGGACACATAACCTGACTGGTAACGCAGACATCTTGAGTATGTCTTCCTATTTCACTTTATTCCTCAGCAATTGGAAATTGTAAAGTTTTATTTTCTAATGAACTTATGTTATTAAATATTCATAACCACTTCAACCTCACTTACTGTAATACAACAGCTTCAGCATCAAGTGTATTTCTTTTCCCCCCAAAAGACACATCTGGTATCACTTTCTTCATGCTGCATACCATATCTTTGTTGGGTCATTGTTTCCGTCTACACACAGGATAATTGGGACCACATGACATACATTACAGTGAAGAATTAACTCCAGTCCTTAAGTTTTTATACACTAAATCATTAAATAAGCTATATGCTCTCAAATATGCCATTGGTTTTCCCTTTCTCCTACTTATTACCACCTTCCTGGAAAGTTTTTGGGGACTACTACCTAAATCTCTATGTGGGGATCTCTGCTGGTTTGTTTTGTCCTGCTTTGTTTCTGTCTACATGTTTCTTTCAAATAAGTATTAGCATGTACCACCGTAGAGACTGCTGATTAAAATAAGCAATAAGGCTTTTTCATAAACGTTGGGCCTGATTGTGTGTCTAGATTAGAGCAATCATTTCCCATAATTACGTATGCTGGCACTTTGTTTTCAAGAAAATGTAAGTCTCCACTCATGACACGTGTGAAATATTTCCTCTACTTAGGAAAAGCCAGAATTCATTTTTTCCAACATAAATCTTCTCTCATTATGAATTAAATCTTAAAGCATTGACACATACATTTAGCACTAACCTGTGTAATTTTGTATAAAGTACTTCTAAGCTTTTTGCTTTAGCAAAGTTTAAATTTTCTCCATCTATTGATGCTTTGGTTCTATGCCTTCAAAATAAGTAGAAATCTCAAGTCCCTTGCTTCTAGAGTGGTCCTGTCACAGCAGACAGCATTACATTCCAAGCCTTCGGGTAACTGAGACTGTTGGGGATAATAAGCCCATATTTTGGGTGAATCATCTTTCCTCCAAGGAAAAAACCTTCAAGGTTTTGGAGCTCTGGTTTGAAAATTTTTGTGGTTTTTGGTTGTTTTTTTCCTTTTTTTTTTTTCTTTGTCCCCACTGGTTGTTATTAACATCTACGTATTTCTGATTCTAAAAAAGTTAAAGACCTCAGCAAAAACTGGAACACTGAGTATCCAATAGTGAAAGATATGGGTAGCAAGTAGTAGCAACAATTTCATGTTTTCCAAACCAAGTGTGGATAAACAGGGGCAGTGCCTTTGAAAACATCTCTTTTAGGCCCTAACACTTACAATCTGTGATGGGCCAGGCCTTGTTCTAAGTGCTTTGCATGAACTAGTTCATTTCGTGCTCTCATCACCCATGTGGCTTATCTTTTCTTTTTCTGTCCTCTTTTCACAGTTGCTTGTCTAAGTCATTCCAGGGCACAGAGCAGTGGGTTCCTGGGCCTATTCTCTGCCATGTGCCACCGTTCTTCAGTTGCCCTTTCTCTGAAAGTTGCTTACAGTTTCTTTAGAAACCATTATTTGTGTTCCTCTTCTAAGTAGTGACTTTTTTGAGAGAAGGGTCTTGTAGGCCTTTGTGCTCTGCCACCATCCTACACCTGGGTGACCTGGCTGATCCTCCTTCACAATCACATTGGAAAACAGGACAAAAAATAGAGACTGAAAATGATAGGTCATGCAAATAATTCACATTTCCTGATGCTTACTTCCCCTAAGCCCTTTCTATGGATTTTCTCTTTTGTTGCTCACAGTCATCCTCCAAAGTAGCTACCATTTTCTAGAGGAGGAAGCCAAGAAGCAGCAAAGTTGGCCAACATGCCAAGTTCACAGTGTCAGGAACATAGCAGAGCCAGAGAGTCAAGCTCCAGGGCCCATACTTAACCACGATGCCAGCGCACTTGCCTTAATGAAAAGGGAGGGCTCCTGCGTCGCCCCAGGTCATGAGGGTGTTTAGTGCCGGAGCTGAGAACATGTATGGATTTCCTGCTCTGCTCTGCATTTGTCATACACTCTAAATACTTGGGCTGGTCAGGAGGCAAAAGGAGCCTATGGAAGGAAAAGGTATGTGAATAAGGTAGAAGCCACAGGTTTTATTTTATTTATTTCTATGAAAGCTCTGCCTCAATCCTGAAGCACTTAAAGCATAATGGAAGGGCAAAATCCGTTCTCAGTCACGCAAAGTGACTTATTTATTTCACTGTATTTGATTTGAGATCTGAAACAGCCAAAGAGTATGTTCTTATTACAAAGGCCTGTCCTGAGTATCAAAGGCTTTATAATGATCTCAGTCTGTGTGGTCGGAAGATGTTTTTGTTTACTACTGATTCAATGATCTAGCAACTTCTACATCCCAAGCTCTCATCCAACAAGAAAGAAAACCTCAGGACCCCACTTTTTGAAGCCTGGTACCTAGTCCATCATTCCAATTTCAAGTGATCCTATAATAATTCATGTTGAGGGGAAAGGAACAGTTTATTTACTTTGAGGTTTTCAGCTATTACAGACTATACTCATAAATCCCTAATTCCTGTCTAGAACGGGTGGAATGAGATGAAGGGGAGAAGAATAGCACAACATCACCAGATGCAGTGGAGGGAAAATTAGCACAAGGAAAAATGTGCCACTGGTTTTAGTTATTCCATTATTAAGAGGCCATGGTGATGACAAAAATAATGTTCAAGTAATAACATCAAACGGCAGGGGATATTAACATCTAGAATGGACAAAAGGGTAAATCTATTTTTATTATAATTTTTTTCATTGTGTCGTATATAAATTATACATTTCAGTTTATAACTATAAACCATCCCAGCTTAAAGTAACTAACATTTGTATACTGCACATTAAGTTTGCAGAATTCTTTCATAAGCCTTGTTCCATTTGAGCTTCTCAAATAGTCATCAACCATTGTAGATGGTATGAAAACCACCCATTTAACAAATACAGAAATGAAATTTCTTGGGTAAGTGTCTTACCCAAGATCACACAGTAACAGGAGTTCATATCCTAAATTGAACTTAGGGAAAAACAGCTTTATTTTGAAGTGCCATACTGGTGAGTCCTAAAACATTAGACTGCAACATTATGGTTAAGCAGTTAGGTCACCCGTGATTAAACTGTTCCTCTATATACTGATGTCTTTAGGAACCAGTGAGGTCAGAGGGTAATGCGATACTGGCTACATGGCCCCAGCCCATTGTGTTTTGTGGTTTTGTTTTTTTATTTCTTCTATGTTGTAGACTCTTTTCTGCTTCTCCTGCACTATCTGGCTATCAGCTATTTTCTTGCCAAATCATGGTACCTCTAGAGCAGTGGTTCTATAAGTGTGGGTGGTGGACCAGCAGCATCAGCATCACTGGGGAACTAGTTAGAAATGCAAATTCTCAGGCTCCATCTCAGACCTGCTGAACCAGAAACTCTGGGTGTTCAGCCCATCAGTCTGGTGTGAGGAACTCTCTAGATGATTCTGATGTTGCTAGAGTTCGAGAACCACTGCACTAAAGCCACAGTTCTCAGCCTTGACTGTACAGTAGAGTCACCTGGGAGCTTTAAGAACTCCTGAGGCTTGTGTCCCAACCCCAAAGATTCTGATTTAATTGTTGCATGACATGGTCTTCAACCTCAGCACTACTGACAGTTGGGGCTGGATGATTATTCATTGTGGGTGTCTGTCCTGTGCATTGCAAGACGTTTAGCTGCTTCCCTGGCCTCTACCCAATAGATGTTACTAGTCTCCCCAGCTCAGTTGCAATAACCAAAAATATCTCCAAACATTGCCAAATGTCCCCCCAGGGACAAAGATGAGATGCAGTAGCCTAGGGGTATAGCCCAGGAATTGGGATTTTTAAAAGCTCCCTAAACCATTCTAATGTACAGCCAAGACTGAGAACTATCACTACAGAGGGTTCCTCGTTAATGAGTAGCTTTGGATATGCAATGGACTAGAGAAAAATAAAAGCTAAATTTTACAGCATTGTGTATAAAGTAAAAGTAAATCCACCTGCAGTAAAGACTGCAGGCAGTTTGCCCATGAGTAAAGTGCATGAACTTTAGGGTATAGATTTCACATCAACCATTTGGCTCCTTACTTTTTTTTTTTTCTTCTAAGATTCATTTTATTGTTTGAGAGAAAGTGAGAGAGAGAGAGAAGGAGGAAGAGCCCAGAGCAGTCTCCATAGTTGTACATCATTAGTTGTGACATGGTTTCATTCTATACAAGTGGGCACAGGGTCTTGTGGGGCGGCAACTGAACTGAGGGGCCTCCACCACAGGAGGCAAGAACCTTCGCCACCATCTCAGCAGTTACAATTGCACCACAGTTCAGCATATGGGTTCACAGACAGGGGACGGGATTCAATCCCCAGACCTCGCAGTTGTTCAACCTGTTGAGCTACCTCAGCATTGCTGGCTCCTTACATTATTGCGTACTTTCTGGTTGTCACGTGTGTTCCAGAAAACTGAGATGAACAAGAATATTGCATGTATTTAAAAGGTCCCAACCAAGTAGATACTGCTTTGTACTAAATATAGTAGTGGAGGGACATCCTGCTTTTGGATCCAATCATTCTAAAAATAGACTGCTTATCAATGTATCATGTGGTACAAGTCCTTATGTACATCTGTTTTGACAGGCTAAAAAATGCAGGCTGTCAGTTCTATGATGTTGATTTTGACATAATCCAAATCACCACACAAACACAGGATTTCTATAGTAATTTCTGCTACTTAGTAGTATTTTAGTTTACCATGATGATCAGGGATTTTATATTTCCACTGTAGAAAAATCCCCTACGTGAGAGCCAAGGCAAGCGTCCTTCAGTACCTCCATGCTCAGAAAGTTGCCCTCTGCAGCCTGAGTGATTGCTCTGTGGTGTTCCTCTTTGATACCTTTGGGAAGAAGGCACCATGTGCATTTAGACCACAGGATGTGCACCATCTCCAAATGCCTGCTCTGTAGATCTTATCAAGCTGAACAATCCCAGCCCAGACTACAGTGAGAGGTCTCCAAGCAAAGTTCATGACAGCCCCTCTTCAACCTGGGTCTTCACAGAACAGTATTCTCCCACTTCCTCAAGCAACTAGTTGGTGGGTGCGTTGTTTCCTGCAATATTAAGAGTCGAACTACTACTTTGACATGCTCAGGAACAACTTTAAAAAAAAAGTAAATTACTAGGTGAATGCATTTTCAGGGCAAAATTGGTACTATATGAATCTCAGAATATGAAAATATCCTGAATTAATAATGATTTGGAATCATCTATCCATTGAACATCTACAATGTGCTAGGTACCATGTAATGTGCTTAAAAATTATAAATATGAGGGTTACATAATAGTGCAGACGCTTTTATCACAAACATAAGCTCTGGCTGTGCCCGATTAACCCTGCGAACCAATCCAAGTTGTCGGTTTGTCAGACTACTTTGGTTTTGCTTTCATTGAATTGATAGTAGCTTGTTAACATTGGTGAACAACTAATTCTTTTGCCTTGGCCTAGATTTATCCAAAGCAGTTACTTAACTTTTTCTGTCCTAACCTAGACAGTTTCATGGATGTGTTTTTAAAAATCAAAACCTTTTAATTATGCAACAGAACTGCTTCCCAGAAAAGTACTCTAGGAAAAAAAAAAAATTATAAAAGACTGTTAATAGGTATTATTTCCATATGGTTCCACTTGCTGTGCGAAAAAAAAAAAAAGGCATATGCTTTTATGTACAGAGGAAGTTTTCTGGAAGAAATCACAAATAACAATTAACAGCAGTTGCCTTTAGGCAGGAAGTTTCAGGGCCTTTATTGGAAAGGAGACTTGCTTTTCATTATTTTTCCATTTTTGAATGTTGTATTTTCAATGTTAAATGCTAGTATATAATAGAAAGGATGCATTCCCCATAGTCTTTCAGAAGTCCCCAAATTCCTCTTCTAATAAGAGAAAAATGGGTGAGCTACACTCTATGCCTCTTGGATGGCCCCTTCCTTTTGTATATGGTTCATTTCTAAAACACAGTGAGTTGAAAGGAGACTTTAAGATTAGTCCAGCACTGGTTCCATGAAAGAATGTAATAAGCAGGTCCTGTTGAGACTAGGTAGTTAATGAGGGCTTCCTTGAAGAAGCCACCTTTAACAAGAAAGGGAAGAAGCTGCCTCCAGCAGGGACCTAATTTCCCCTAGCTGCACTGAAACTATCTATACATCCTTTATAATGAATGAAGTGGATACAAGGTTTGTAAAGTCTACACTGTGATTGTACCTAAATATCTCCTCCAGTGGTTTCTTTCATTCCCCTCTGTCTGAAATTCCTAAACAAAATCAGGGCTAACTCCTAGGGGAAAGAAAAGTAACAAAGACAACAAAACATGGACTTGTGTCAAAGAAAGACTATTCTATGTTCTTTTGGGCCTCACCAATATCACGATATCCTTCCCTTCCGTCTTTCTTTTACACCTAGCCCTAGTTAAAAGTTTATCTGGGTGGTGAGCACACAATGCAATATAGAGACAATGATTTCTACACCTGGAACCTATGTAATTATTACCAACCAGTGTTTCCCAAATACATATAACAATTAATAATAAAAAATAAAATAAAAAGTTTAAGTAAGCATGAAAAGGGAAAATATCCTGTAGAGACTGGAAGAACCTGAAGCAATTCACGCTCAGTTGTGGGTTTTTTCTGGATCATTTTTTCTTACCACTTGTCACTCACTTATACCATCAGAGGAATTTGGAGTTTGCCTCATTAAGCAAGAAATATCCTCTTCTTTTTTCTCATCGTTGGATGTGTGAATTGTGAAATCTATCCCCATGGATTTTAGAATTCTCTGTGTCTGGGAATGAACCAACTGTAACAGTTCAACTATTCCAAAGCATATCCTATAACAACACCTGCACATTTTAATTACCTCTCCATTGTCTATAGTGGAGAATTACAATTCTTGGACAAAATACTAAAGTCTCATTTATAGAAAGTAGTTTCCTGGTCTCTTTTTCTTTATAGGGGGTATTTCATCCTAGAAGTTGTGTTTTATGACTCTACATGTATCAAGCATTAATAATCAGTAATCAGTAATGCTATAATTGTTTGTTAACTTCATGAAAACTGTCAAGAGTTAAAGGCAGTATTTCTGTGATAAGCCAACCAGTTGTCCTTGGACAAAAGTTTATGTGGAAATTCTAAGAAGACACAAACCAAGACTTATTAGAGTAAGAAGAAGAGACCCAAGGCAAGACAGGACTGAAGGAAATGGTCTTTTTAGAAAACTATTCAGAAGAAAGGGAAATATGTTTGAAAACTAAAGCAAACTTCTGAATTTAAGTCATAAAAGTTCTTAGTCATAAAATTAGAATTTAGACAGCCCTACGTTACTAATTCTCAAAATGCATAGGTTCTGACTTTGTATCTATGGGGTACTGGTTTCCCACCTTCTTTCAATGGACTCATATTAATGACCACGTTAACCATGAAATTAAACTTCGCATAATGTTTTAGAAATGGCAGAACATAATTTGAAAGCTCAACTAAGAGTTACTATGGCAATAAAAGAAAAAAAGATGTTTGTCTAGCTAATAGGATAGTGTTTCCCACTGAATGGAGTAAGAGTATATTGAGCCCCTAAGAAAAATTAGAAAGAAAATCAATACTATTTTTACTCTTTCAAGAGCATCATATATTCATCAGAGAATTCCTTCTCTGCTTTAGGTAGCTGAATTGTTCTACTCCTAGTACAATACAATACCCAATTAAATAAATATCAACACCTCCCTGGGGACTTTATGTTACATCTTACAACTTACCACAGCCACTAGAGGGTGCCCTTCCTTTGCTACCAACAAAGATTTTAAATCATTAACATAGAAGAATAGATTTCCCTCAAATGCTACAGATCACAGTAACCCCATTTTTCTGTATGATAAAAGGAATTTTGAGCCTAAATAAAGGTTCCTTATGGCACAGCCACTGGAGCAGAGTCAGCTCCTTAAGCACAGAGAAAAAGGTAAGTTCAAAGTGACTTTAGTTGTTAACCAACTGACAGAGACAGTACATCCGAAACCACTTCATTTTCCCAGCATTCTCCATACCCATAACCTTGCATTCAGAACTTTGGCTGTTTGCCAGTAGATAATATAATCTTCCAATGCCACTGGTTAAAAAATGACTTGCTTTACTCATGGTTTAGCAAAAATTGATAAGAAAATTACTGTCTACTTCTCCGTTAAGCTGTCACTTAACCCCCAAGTGTTTGCTACTCTTTGAAAAGTAGGCACTATGACTACTTTGTAGAAGAACAATGTTTTTCTCTTCTGTAATTATACTTATCATTCTCCATATCTTTCCAGATTGCTGAGGCTTTAAGAAAATAATAAAAGAAGACTACTCTAGAACTACTATGATAACTGGAAAGCATCATGCATAGTAAAATTTAGAAGTGTGGAAGATAATTAGAAATAAGTTTCCATGTATTCCATGCCACCTCTGCCCTCTCTTACCACAGTGTCTCCTTTTTTTCAGCTGCTGGCTGAGCGCTGGCCTTTTGATCACAATGAATTTGGCGTATTTCTTTGCAAGCTGTTCCCCTTTTTGCAGAAGTCCTCAGTGGGGATCACCGTCCTCAATCTCTGTGCTCTCAGCGTTGACAGGTAACATGGCTCTTCCCTTTCCTCTTTTGCTGAATTGATAAAATCATTTTTGTCATAAATAAAGGAAGTCAAGGAGCCTTGACTTCCCAGTCAAGTTGGTTCCCAGGACAGTTGTTAATTTCATATGAATTAAAATATTAACAGTCATGTTGTCCTGTTGATAATTGCTTTACATGTTCACTGATTATTAGCCATCTTTGGTTCAGGCAATTTGTATGTAGAGCATTTTGCCAGTTATGCGCATTTGGCACCCTTAAGGCAAAAAAGAAGTTTTGAAATTTTAATTAAAAAGCACAGTTCTCAATATCTGGTGGGAGAAGAGATTTGAACAGCCCTTCTGGAAAATAAAATCTTACAAATGCTTTTGCCTACTGACACATTTTTAGGATCAATTTTAAGGAAACAATCCAAAATTTGAACAGAGATGTACAAAGATGTTCTTTACAAGATTATTTTCAACGAAAAGTTGAAAACAACCTTATTGCATCATATAAGGGAAATAGATAAGGATGTTAAATATCATTTACATGAATAGGTATATGAATATAAAATTCCTTGAAAGAAATGTGATAAATGTTATTAGTAGCTTTGTCTAAGGATGGAGTAATGACTTTTTGTGATATTCTTCCATAAGTACAAAAAATTTCTGAATTTATTTACTTCTATCACCTGTTACCCATTTTCCTCATTACTTTATGCAGCTATACATTTTATTTTTTATCATTTGCACAGTTCACTCCTATGACTTTATTATATATTAACCCTAATTTTCTAAGGTCACACAGCTCTAAAACATCAGCACACACAGACACACAAACAGGAACACAGAGGGCTGTGTGAAAGGAGGACTGCACACATGTATTAGTACCTGCTGGGCCCAGAGGCACTTCCATCCCCACTGCTGCCTTTACAAATGCACCATCAAAATTGGGGAAAATATTTTTTATAAAAAAATTAAACTGTGTCCCAAAGTTTATGCAAAAACCAGGACGGTAACAAGGAGTTACTCAGCATTCTAAAAGAAAACTGCACTTCTATGGAAACATCTAACCAAAAGCCAAAGCCAAATAAGAACATACTCATATAACAAACAAGAGTGAGAAACAGGAGAATGAAGACAAGGAAGATGGTTGTGGCCTTTAAACAAAAGACCCTTTTTTGAGGCAGCTAGGTAGAATCCTCTGAGGAGAGAGGCCCTGATGAAAAGGGAAGACAGAAAGGAAAGGATTTGTTTGGTTTGATAAGAAATATCGAAGGCAACTTTTTATTCCTGTAATATATGTTCTTGTTTCAAAATTTAGAGTTTTTTAGTATCATGTGGCTTGTATAATAATAGTCCCTTATATATTTCATATTAATCTATTTAATACATT
>PVKE010037543.1:0-15851 GCA_004027555.1 Craseonycteris thonglongyai
GCCAAGGTTATTTCTTAATCATAAAGGATAGGATTATTTGAAAAATAAACTAAGGCAGAGTCAAGATTTGAAAGCAGGTATCTAACTTCAGAAACTTTATCAACTGCCATGTCACATGGTCTTTCTAAAAAAAAATCTGGAAGATTGTCAGAAATATCTATTCAATCTCCTTTGGAAACTATATTCAAGTTTCACAAACCTGGTTTGGTACAAATTATAACTAGAGAAGTATGAAATCTGCCATCTCTAATCAACTCAAAAATAAAATAGAAATGGCTTCAACAATACAATCTATTTTCTGTTGAGGTATTTGCATAGGTGTAAGTCAAGAAATAAAATGTAATGTAATATCCTGAAAAGCCCCTCGGATCAGGCTTGAAAACTTTATAAATTCTGTGACCTTGAACAAGTAATGCAACTTTTCTTTGCATAATTTGTCTAATCTGAAAGATATAATAATTCCTATCAAGCCAATGTCACATTGGATGGACCAAATAAATGGAAAGTATGAAAATGGCTTATAAATTTTAAATCACCTTGCAAATATTTTACTAGTATTACAAAAGTCAAATGGAGAAGATGCTTAAAAATGTTGTTCTTTAGAGTCCTCAGACATTGTATTCATCTCATGGCCGCTCTCTTTCCAGTTGAATGGTGGCAGCTTACCTCACCAGGTTTAATGGTGCCCGTCACTTGATCTCCATCTCGAAAAGGTGTTACAAGTCTACAGAGGGATGTGATTGGGAAAAATGAACAGAAATGCAGAATGGCATAGAGGAGAGGACTAAGTTGGGGGGTTCTTATCTCTCCCTGTGTGACCTTGGCTGTGTGAAACAGTTGATTGTCCTATTTAGTCTAAAGTTTAACATAAAGAAAGCATTAAGATAGGGGTTCTGCAGACTGTCCAGCTGTAGAACATGTGCTTTGAAGTGTTTTGTAACAATGGTGAGAGCTTGGCTGCTACCCAACTCTCACCAGGTCCTCCAGTGTAGCCTCATTTGCTAGATGGACCAGTCAGCATTCGCAGTTGCAAACTATGGCCACACACAAAAAATGTTCTTCCCTGTACAAAGTGGATCATATGGGGTCTGAATCTATAACCTTGGCCTTGTTAGCTCTAACGAGGTGAGGTAAGAGGACCAGATGGTAATAAGATGTAGAACACTTTACAGAAGTCACTCTCTACTTACACAGATTAGAGATAACTTCTGAAAACTGAATCTTTGATGACATGTGCTGTTTCACCCGTAGGTACTCAGTCTGTGATCCTGCAAAAGCAAAAGTAGGGAGACAGATGGTCAGGCTGGAGGGAAAGAAAAAGAGAATAAATATGAAGGGAAGGAAGAAAATGTTAGAATTTTGGTCAATGTCCAGAAATGTAATATATATGCTAGCTTATAAATCTCAAAGCACAAGAACCATAAGCATAGATATTAGTCGTTACACTACAAAACTCAGCCATCAAAATGAAATACCTCCTCTTCAAGAGCACACATTATCATCAAAACAAAATATAGTACACAATTGGATTGGTAAATATTCATGAAAGGTCTCCAACCATGAATCATGTGCTGATATAAAAGAAAATAACACTGAACCTGCGAATACTTGAGAAGAATTCCAAAGTTATAGGAATCGGGGCAAGGCCACACTTGCTGGCCCAGGGATATTTTCAGCAGCAGCTGGATCAGAGCTCCTTCCAACCTTTGTCACTAAGGAAAATTCAGAGCCAGTCTATAAATAGCTTCCTCCCATTGGCCTCTTCAAAATGAGGTCCTATATAGAACCTCTTTGGCTCTGCACACAGCTGGGCATTTAATTCTAACCATGTCTGCCTCTCCCACCTTTTTGCAGAAAACAAAAGAGAAAAATAAACACCACAGCAAAGAAAATAGAAGTAAGAGCTGACAGCTGTATAGCTCAAGCCTGCAATGCTCCCCACCCCAGATGACTCCTGAGACTTGTGCAGACGTGAAAACAAAAATAATACAGATGTTGTTTCCAGGGTTAGGCTAGGTAGGCATTGAATTGTGACAATTTCAGGATTTTTTTCTAATGCCTGCTTTTCATAGGTCCATGAAGAAGGGATTAATACGATAACCTAGTATCTTTCCTTTTATTGAACAAAGTCTAATTCCCTTGCAAAGTCTCTCTCACCCAAGACATTCATGTAATAGAATTTTTTTAATTTGTCAGTATACTTATTAAAATAAATTGGAAGTGTCCTCTCCTATACATCACCATTTTTGCCTCGTTTCCCCTACTATTGGTTTCTGTTTTCTTTTGAACATGTACTCACCAAATAATTGAGTAATTTGAGAATATTAGCTTATTTTGACAGATATAAATATTAATTTGGAAAAACAAATGGCTCTGATACAACTTCTTGGACATTATTCCAGCAGGTAGTGTTTTTGCAAAATTGCTGCATTTAGAACTTTAGTTTAACCTTTGATAACTTCATGACAGGGTAAAGCTCATTTCATGTCTGCCCCCTTATCCCCTCTGCCTTTGAAACCCTCCTACCCACAGGATCTGTGACCGTGTGCTGAAACCCACAGGATCAGTTCACCTAAGCCTGCTTGCTTCTTTCGTCTTCCTCCCCAAACTAGTCTGTAAATTCAATGCATGGAAGGCCCACTGGGATTGATAAGTAAATTATAAAATTTGTCTGAAGAAGTAAATATGCAAGAATAGCTAACAAAAATTTGAAGGAAGAATAATAAGGGAAACACTTGTTCTGCAAAATATCAAAACATGGTACACGGCTACATTAGCTAAAACAGTATACAGGTGTAGGCAAGCAAATCAATGGGACAGAGAAGAAAATCCAGATACATGACTATATATCTACACATGTTTATGTATATAAATTTACAATAGGAAGAAGTGACATTTTAAATCAGTAGAGAAAGTTATTAAATTAATAAGCAAGTCTTATCACCTTCATCATTAAAACATATTTATAATCCATTTAGTTTTTCCACTTCACTGCAAATACCTTTGTCAAGCTATCCATCTATCAAAATGATAGTTAGATTCTGTACCACACACTGTATACAAAATTAAGCTCAAATTAAATGATTCAAAGCATGATCAAACATAAAAAATAAAAATTTGAAAAATACTATAGTAAAATGTAGGAGACTAATTTTTATCAACTCAAGTGGGGTAGAAGAGGAGAAGACAAAGTCAGCCATAAACCCAGAAGCTCCAAATGAAAAAGACTAATATATTTGACTATGTAAACTTTCAAATCATCAAAATAGTGAAAGACACTATCAATCAGAAATAAGTAATAGCCTGAGAGAAAAAAGTGCAAGATACATAACAAACAAGATGTTAGTACCCATTATATAAATCTTAAAAATCAATAAGAAAAGCAAATAACTTAGAAAAAGTAGACAAAGAACCTGAAGCAATAACTATGACTCATAAGCACATGAAAAGATATTCAGTCTCACTAGAGGCCAGAGAAATGAAAGCCAAAATAAAATGAGATTTTGCGTTTTAACTACTCTGATGGCAAAACTTAAAGATTCGTAATATCAAGAATTACTGAGATTATGAAAAAAGGAATTTCTCATGCATTCCATCGATCCTTATTAAACTCATCTTTCTGCTTGCTCTCTGACTGCTCATATGCAGCTGGAAGGATCTGGAGAAAAATACACAACCGCTTTAAAAGTTTAACTTCAAACCCTTGATTACAACACTACCCAACACTATTATGGCTCTATCCTAGCAAGTTCAGACTCCCGTTCTCCAAAAATAGTACTTGTTTTGTGCTCCTCTTTTTTAAAAAATTTGACCTTTCCAACCTTTCTTTCCAACCAACCACTTCTTAATCTTTTTTTTTAAGGTTTATTTTATTGTTTTTGACAGAGTTAGAAAGAGAGAGAGAAAAGGGAGGGCCCAGAGCAGTCTCCATAGTTGCATGTTATCAGTTTTCAACAGTTTCCTTATAAAATTAACACTGCCAAAGCAGAATTCTTTTTTTTTTTTTAATTTTTTGTTTTTGTTTTTGACAGAGAGAGATACAGAGACAGAGAGAGAACTGAACTGGGGGAACTCCCCAGTTCAGCATATGGGTCCACACGGGCTGGGGCCGGGATTCGATCCCAGGTCCTAGGAACTGCAAGGTGAGTGCTTAACTCACTGAGCCATCCCGGCTTCCCCAGCCAAAGAAGAATTCTTAATGTATCGTACCATATCCAAGGCTATTTTTTCTCATCTTCCCTATTCCAGTAAATGGCACCACTAACCAGTCAATTGTCTAGTACCCAATTATAATAGTTACTCTTTATTATCTTATTTCATATCACAAATTAAATTAATAAGCAAGTCTTATCACCTTCATCATTAAAACATATTTATAATCCATTTAGTTTTTCCACTTCACTGCAAATACCTTTGTCAAGCCACTATCCTTTTGAAAATGGATTATTATGAATTATTGGTCTTTACTCTTACCCATTTGAAATTTATTCTCCACACAGTAGTCAGATATCTTTCTAAAACACATCAAGTGCTCTCTCTCTCTCTCTCTCTCTCTCTCTCTCTCTCTCTCTCTCTCTCTCTCTTCTTTCAGTATACCAAAGAAAAGGAAGCTTAAACATCACCACTCAGTAAAACTTTATCTGACCACCTAATCTAAAATAACCATATAGTAATCATTCTATCACATAATCATTTTAATTTTTTTATATCATATGTAAATTCCGACAGTTATCTTGATCATTTGATTGTTTCTTGTCTTTCCCCCTTCCCACCTCCTGCTCTTTGCTGAAATGTAGGCTCCACACTGGACCTCAACTGTTATTTGTTTGTTTGTTTGTTTTTTCATAACTATAATATATTCTTTGTTCCTAAAAAATTGCCAACCACAACCCAGAGATTATCCTGGGTTATCTGAGTGGGCCCAGTATAATGAAAAGTGTCCATGTAAGAAAAAAAGGGAATCAGAATCAGAGAGAATACGTAAGGACAGAAGCAAATATCAAAAAGGAGAAAAGAATAGTATGTTTCTGGCTTTGATGATGAGGGGAAAGGCCAAACCCAAGAAATGAAGGCAGCCTCTAGAACTGGAGAAAAGTTAAAAAATGGGATCTCCCCTATATCTTCCAAAAGAAAGGCCTGCCTGCCAGCATCGTGATTTTAGCCTAGTGAAACTGATTTAATGTTTCTAACCTCCAGAATTGTAGGTAATAAACTTGTATTGTTTAAGCCAGGCCATGTGTGGTAATTTGTCACAGAAGCAACAGAAAGTTAATACAGTCCATTACAATTGGGATTTACATGTTTCTATGTAGTAATTTCACCTCCAGAAATCTATCCTGTGGAAAGACCAAATCGTTTGATTACTGTAGCTTTATATTATGCCTTGAAATTGGGCTGTATGAGTCCTCCAGTGTTGTGCTTCAGTGCTGTGTTAGCTTTTCTTGTAAACGTTTTTCTTTCCATATAAATTTGGGGATCAGTTGTTGATGCTTACAATATAGCCTGTTGAGATTTTGATTAAGACTGCATTGAATCTGTGGATCAAATTAGAAAGAACTGATATTTTAATGTTAAGTCTTGTAATTCATGAGCACAAAATATATTTCCATTTATTGAGATCTTTGATTTCTTTTATCAGTGTATTGGATTTCTCCCCATTAATATCTGATACATAATTTTTAAGATGTATAACTAAGTGTGTCTTACAGGGAGGTCTGTTCCTAATGAATTCTCTTAGTTGTTTGTTTGTTTGTTTTTCTGAATCTTTATTTCTCCACTTAAAAAAAAAAGAAGAAAAAAAAAGATGTATTTTATTGTTTGAGAAAGGGGAGAGAAAGAGAGAAAGAGAGAGGCCCAGAGCAGTCTCCATAGTTGTACCTCATTAGTTGTGACATGGTTTCATTCCACACAGGTGATGTGGAGCTGCACAGGGACAGAACCAAACAGGGGGCCTCCTACAGGGGAGGTCAGAGCCTTTGCCACAGAGTTCTCCCAGCGGTTACCAATTGTGCAGCAGTTTAGCATATTGGTTTACACATGCAGGGCCGGGAATTGAACCCCAGACCTCGCAATTAAGAGGCAAACACTCAACCACTGAGCTCTGCTTGCATCCCTCTCCTTCACTTTTGAAGGATCATTTTGTTGAATATAGAATTCTAGGTTAGCTGGTTTTCCTCTTTCAACACTTTAAATATTTCACCCACTTCCTTCTTGTTTCCATAATTTCTGACAAGTCTAATGTAGTTTTTATCCTTGCTCCTCTACAGGGAAGATGTTTTATACCTCTGGTTCCTTTCTGAGATTTTACTTCACCTTTTCTTTTCAACAGTTTGAATATGACATGCCTCGGTGTGGTTTCCCTTTGGTATTTGCTTAGTATACTGAGAGCTTCCTGGATCTGTGGCTTGTTGTGGTTTGGAAAGCTTGCAGCCATTTTTACTTTAAATATTCTTCTGCTCCATTCTTTTTTTTCTCTTTCTGGTATTCCAATCATGTATGGTTAGATCTTCTAAAATTGCCCTACATTTTTGGATGTCCTATATTTTTATTGAATTTGTATTTTATTAATCATAGCAGCTACATATTTTTTAATAATACATAAATCTTGACATATATATTAGCTTGTTTTTTGACTCACTATATCAGTCAGTCTATTTGAGAAGTTTCTATTCCTCAGTGTGTTGAATCTACTTATCAGCTCATAATAGACTGTCTTTAATTGTGTTACAATGTTTTTGATTTAGCATTTTCTTTTGCTCTTTTCTTAGAATTTCTGTTCACATTACCCATTTGTTTTTATATGTCGTTTACTTTCACCACTAGAATCTTAAGTATTTTGACTACATTTGTTTTAAATTTTCTTTCTGATCATTACATCTTTGTGACATGGGTCTGGTTTCAGTGAGTCCTTTCTTTTCTTGAGACTATTTTTCTTGCCTTTGGCATGTATTGTAATTTTCTGTTGAAAGCTGAACTTAATGTATTAGGTAATAAGAACTGAGGTAAACAGGCCTTTGGCGTGAGAATTTATAATAATTTTGGCTAAGACTTTGGCTATATTTAATATTTTCCATTGCCAGAGGCATCAAGTTTCTCTACAGTCCTTGTTTTTGGCTCCTCGGTTGACTTTGGGTTTCTCCTCTAGGAGAATTTACAGTGAAAACTATATTTCATTGGAGCTCTGTTATACCCACATACCTTATAGTGGTAAGGTATGAGGGTAGAGAAACATTCTATAATCTTTTTATTAAATCCCAGTCGTTTAGTGGCCTTGTGTCTCTGGTCTGTGACCTTTACAAGTGACTCTACCTTGGTTTAGCTTTTATTCTTTCCTGTTCTCCATTTCTTTCAGAGGGCAAAGCATTCCTGTGTATTTCTTCAAAACCCTGATTTCTGTTTATGATGTATTTACTCTCCTTTAGCTGAGACAGGAAAGCTAGAGGGGGCTCTAGTACCAGAAATGCCTCTTCCCACCTAAAATAAGGCTCTGGCAAAGTCTCGACCTTGAGGAAGTAGGCATATGTTATGAAGAAGGCTGTGGGTCTATTTTACAAGGATTGCTCTTCCTTTTTCTAGTCGGAGATTTGAGGGATCTTTCTCCAGTCTTCAGGAGGAGAAACTGGAGGGATTCAAGGAGGTGATGCCCACAAAAGTGTGGGAGACCCTCTAAGAATTTTGCCCCAGTGCTTGTATTATTTCTCTCACATTTTCATCTACACTCAGCTTCCAGCAATTCATCAAAATAATCACTTAAGTGTCCTACCAGTTTATGGTGGCAGAAGCTTCTGCAAGCAAAAGAGGTGAAGACCACCAGGGCCCTGGGCGTTAGAAACAAATATGCAAAACTTGGATGAAAAATCCCACCAGGAGTGAAGAAATACTGACCATAGGTATGAAACCTAATGGATCTACCTACTGAAAAGCTGAAAGGAAGAGCCTTTCTTATCTGTAACTTTTTGTTTGCTCTAAGTGCAAACTTACAGAAATATCAGAAAGGTACAAAGAGTACTCATATACGCATTTTCAAATGAATCAATTGTTTACATTTAGGTCAAATATATGTGTGTGCATCTAACTTTTTCAGAATTATCTGACGGGAAATTGGAGACATTATGCCCATGTACCTCATACAACAGTATGTAACTCCTAAGGCAGGGGAGCGGGGGGTAGTAACTTCATCACATTTCAGTTTTCAATATCAGTGGATTTAACATTTATACATTACGCAATACCAGTCTATAGTCCACAATCCATAACCAAGTCTTTTCAGTTGCCCAAATGACAATGTCTAGCTCTTTTAGAATTACACATTGCTTTTAGTTACCAGGTCCCCTTCTTACCTTTGGAAGGAAAGGGCTTGAAGTACATGGGAGCAGTGGCAATTTTGGGAAGATACTATTTCTGTGAAAGAGAAGGGTGACTTGGAAAGGAGAAGCATCCCTTGGAAGCTTAAAGGTGAAGAAAAGAAAGAGCATAGTAGTTGAAATTATTGACAATCTTCAGAATCACAAAATGGGAAGACACATTGATTCATACTATTATCACTGATTAAACCAACTGAACTGTACTTTACTCCCAGAAGAAGATGACTTTGATATGAGAAACCTAGAATACAATGAAACTTCAAGCCTAGCCTACATACACCCAGTAAGGCTGATGCAGAAAAATATAAGATATTTTTAAGATGAAGAGAAAATGATATAAAAGTACTTACAACATCACTCTATAGAGACACTTGAAATGAGAATAAAAATATTATAGCTAATGTATATCTTGCCTTAAAAATGAGCCACAAAGCAGAGAATTGTAATAAGTCCTCTAATATAAACTAAACACTTTTTTAAAGAACATTTGTAAATTTAAAAATTCCTTAATTCAAATATTCAAAAATTTCATAATTGAAATAAATAAGAGAAGTAGAATGAAAAATGATCATCCAAATAATGAAAATCATAGAAAAATCATAGAAAATCAAATGGAAGTACAAGTGTCCTGAGGAAAAATAGAACTGCTATGATTGACAACAGAGCATATACTAGGAACTCTTAGACTTTAAAGATAAATAAAAATGTACTCTGAACCTTCAGGTAAAAGACCAAGTTACTTCGAAAAGAAATAAAATTAGCTTGTGATCAGACAATTTGATATCTCCATACAAATTAAGAGTAAAGAGAAAAAGAATTTCTAAATGTCAAGGGGAAAGAATGTTCCATCTACCGCATTGTATCTCCAAATATGAGGGTTGTCCAGAAAGTATCCAGGCATGTAGCCATTCTTGTTTTATTGACAATGGCTGGATTTTTTCCCGATAGCCTTTGTATGTTTAAAGACTTTCTATGTCCCCCTCTAAATCTGCTATTTCCCAATCTGAGATAAGAGGCCATCCAAATTCTTTCAGCAATTTATAAAATGACTTTCTCGAGTCTTTTAATGCCCTGTCACTCTCTTAACACACCTTTCAGTTCTTCCCTCTTCTCTTCAAGTGTGATATACAGAGCCAAACACAGCTCTCCCCACGTACTGTCTGCCGCTACTGAGAGGAACAGGAGTCAGAAACCCTGTCTGGAGACAGCTCCTCAGTCCTGCTTCCCCATTCTCCATCTGCACCGTGCTGCCTCTAGCATCTTGCTTCCTTTGCAGACTCATCCTTTTCCAGAGCCTGTGATGCCTTCTCTTCCCTAAGTTGCAACCCACCTACTTGGGAAGAGTGTCTCTTTCTTTTCCTGGAATTCCAGTGTTCTAGTTTCTGTTCCTTATCTTTTTTCCTTGTGGAAAGAAGAAGATAGTCCAATTCTTCTAGTAAATCTAACTGGAGAATTGTTTCACATGCCTTCTGAGTGTAGTCATTAACTTGCAACTTACACATATTCAGCTGATGACTGTCTACTAAAAAAAGGCAAGTGTATCACGTCACCTGAAGGCCACTGAAAACTCCATTCTCTTATGATTGCTAGCTACACTCTAGGGTTTTTCCAAAACTAGCACCTGCCTAAATTGCCCATACTGACCCCTTATCCATACTGGTCAATCCTGGTTATACATCACAATTACCTGTGGAATTTCTTAAAACTAAAGACGACCCCTCTCCTAAAAATTCTATTTCAATAAGTCTTTATTGTTATTGCTTTTCGTTGATTTAATTGTTGTTTTTTAGCTCAGGGTTGACTTTTAATCTAATGTCTGAATTGAGAACAATGCTCAAAGCTCTGGGGTCTTGCTCAATCATCCATTAGCTGTATGATATGGGAAAGTTGCTTAAGGAACATGAGCTTCAGTTTGTCACCTATGAAATTAAATATAAATAATTCCTCTTCTATAGAGTTCTTAATATGATGCTTATAAAAAATTTTGCACTATATTTGGCATAAAAGTAATATTTAATTCAAGTTAGCTACCTGTCAGTATATCTATCCTACTATGCAAATAAATGCCTACTTTTTCTGTCTGGTCTACCTTAAATACTTCCCCACTCAAAGACAGAGTTAAAGGTTCTCAAATCTAAGTTCTAATAGTATCTCATATTTTCCATTATTATACTTACATATAATTAAATTATAAAAAGCTAGCTAACAAATATTCCTCTGAAGATTTGCAGTGAAAATAGTAATACTGAAATTCTTAGCTCAAACAAGTGTTTTTAATAAATATTCAAACTTATTTGTGATCTTCACCAAGTAGATTATATAAAATGACAAAGAACTGTCATTCCCTCAAAATATTCTTTATTTAAGTCACCAAAGCAATTTCTAGAGGATGAAATTCTATTAAAACATCATCTGTAAGCTATTTGAAATGAGAATTCCTCTTGGGTAGTTTTTCTTTCTGTTTCTTTACCCAAAGACACAAAGGAGGGGAAGAAAAACAAAAAAAAACACCTCTATATTCTAATTGCAAAACCATCACATAAATTATTGGCAGATTCACTTTTGTTGGATGAGATAATGTAATTTTCAAAAATCCCAACTGAGCTAATGTGATTACGCTCAGTTCCCATTAAGCAGAGGTCAGCCTGGGCCGAACCCCCACCCTGACCTACCACAAGCTGAGGTCAGTAATGGAAGAAGAGATGGCAGCTGCTCGATAATGGAAGTGTTTCAGTCATTAGATTGTACATAGAAAGGCAAAGCTGTGTTGACACTGCTCTCCGGGCATTTATAGAATATTCAAAGGGACATATGAGGGCTGTCTGAAAAGAATCTAGCCATGTAATATGAAAAATAGAGGCATTAATGGTTGGATTTTTTCCGGACAGCCCTCATATATAAACTTTCCAAAGATGGTAACCTGTATTACTCAAAGTTCAACTCTTTTTTGTACACATGAGGGAGAAGGGGCCTAGAGAGGAGAGATGACTTGCTTTAGGCCCAGACTATGCCATGACTTTCTTTTTCTTTCTCTCTCTCTCTCTCTCCCTCTCTCCTTTCCTTCCTCCTTCCGTCCCTCCCTCCCACTTTCTTTCTTTCTTTCTCCTTCCTTTCTCTCTCTCTCTCTCTCTCTCTCTCTCTTTCTTTCCTTTCATTTTGTAAGAGTTTACTTGAACCAAATTGACATATGCCGAGGAGCAAGATCTCAAATATTGCCAGTGGCATGATTTTTTTCCACACACCATGCCAAGCCGATGACCTTCTAGAAAAAATGCATCTGGGCCCAGTGTGGGGTGATTCGAAAGTCCACCGCCTATGAAATAGGCTATAGAACATAAAGAAATGCTTCTTTTAGCCTCCCCTGACTAAAGTAAGGGGAATTATAAGCAATGTCTCATTAAGATTTATTTGCAATTTTTTAAAATGGATTAATATGTTAACTTCTGAATTAGTTATTATGCACCACTGTACAGTATTGTTCCTTCTCATGTTGCTCAAGAACAGAAAAGTATTCTATGTCACAGAAATAGATTTGCTCCTGAGCTAAGATGGGCAAGTCTAGTTCTCTCCCTCCCCCAATTCCAAGTTTCTGTGAATACAGGAGCTCCAAAGAGGGTCTTTACATTAATGGTTCACACTGACAGGTGAAACTTGGGAAACACCCCCAAAGATATTTCTAATACCTCACGCTGTATACTCATATGCCTCATTTGTATCCATTGCTTACTACTTGATATACCAAAACCTCTCAGACCTTCCTCTTTATCTCCCTTTGCCTTTTCTACTGTCTTTCCACATTTCTCCCTCCTCTAGTGTACCCCATATCTCTTTGTCTGTTTCTTGCCCTCTCTAGCACAAAAATGGTCCCAATTTTGTCTTAGCTTAGCTAATAAGATATATCTACCGATAAGTCAATCTCATACGAATTTAAGGTGAACATAAATACAATATAAATGTATTAACTGTTAAATTTTAAATGTTAAAAATTGAGTAAAAGTTAAGCAAAGAATTATATATTCTTGATGAATTTATATCCACAAAAATTGAGGTTCACAGCAGATCCAGATTGCAGTACTGGGCTTAAGAGAAAACGATTGGCCACAAAGAAAATCCCCAGTGGCAGAAAGCCAGGGTGAGTAACATTTTCTTGATGAATAAAATATTAGTTTTAAGATCTAAATTAAAAAATGATCTTGATGAAATTAATTTTATGAAATAAAAATAAAAATGGGTAAAATTGAAAATGTTTTAACTGCTCTTTAAAAAAAAAATCAACCATGTAATTTAATTGATTTAATACAATTTATGACAGTCTTAAAATTTTACCTGTGGCATAATTGGGACTAAAATGTGTGCACTAAAATGACTAAGTCAAAATATTCTGTACTCCATGAGCAAACGCCAATGATAATAAAATTTCAGACTTGTCTAACTATAACTCGGTAGCCTCCATTACTGGGTAGATAGTATTATCACCTTCAATAATAAGGATAGTAAAACTTTTTTTTTAAGATTTGCTTTATTGTTTGAGAGAAAGTTGGGGAGGGAAGGGGGAGGGCCCAGAGCAGTGTCCGTAGTTGGCCATCATGAGTTGTGACATGATTTCATTTCACAAAGGTGGATGTGGGGCCAACCGGGGCAGGAACTAAACTGAGGGCCTCATGTATGGGAGATGAGAACCTTTGCCACCATCCCGGCAGTTACTGGTTGTGCCACAGTTCAGCATATGGATTTGTTCAGGCTGGGGCCAGGATTCAATCCCCGGACCTCACGGTTGCAAGGCAAGCACTCAACCTGATGAGCTATCCCAGCATTCCAAACTTTTAAAAGTATATGCATGCTATATTCCAGAAATGGAGTTCAATCATGACTGAGGTACACAAGCAATTGCATATACTACAGTACATAATTTAACTTTATGCATCTTATAAAGTGAAACATTATTATTCCCCTAAATTACAGTTATTTACGAAGTAGAATAGCATCTCAGCATTCTCCCCATCTTTTCATTGAACTGTTGAGAAGGTATCTTAAATTTTTGATAAAGCAACAACAAAACTGAAAAAACCTACATGTATAAGGAGATGTGTAGGTAACAGTTTACTACTACCTCCCTTCAGCTGTGGTTGCTGTGGAAAACGGCTTAGCTAGATTGACATTGATCCATATAGTGAGCATGTGCATGTATGTAAATGTGTGTGTGTGGGGGTGTGTGTGTGCAGAAAGTATCCAGCCATGTAATATGAAAAATAGAGGCATTTATGGCTGAATTTTGTCCAGACAACCCTTGTATCATATTTAAATGTAGGAGAATAGAGAGAGAGAATATTACACAGGTCCAGCGGAAATAACACTCTTTTTTAAGTAGTATAGTGGGCTTGAGTATAATATTATGTTACAGAGTCACATGCTTATGATTTTGTAATAAAAGATTTGGTGTAAATTACCAGCTCATAAAAAAGGGACGTTACTTCTGCTGGACCGTGCATATAATGGATAATGTATATAACTGACATACACATAGTTCTGTAAAAATGCACACACTTTACAGTGGAAGTCAGTCAGCCAAAGACGATTCTGAGAGAGTGGTCTCTCCAGGCAGGGGTTGCAGCATGTTCCAAATTCCTTAGGTGAAAAAGCAATACACAGAATTAATGGAGGAAGCTCCAGCAGTACTGAGTGTTTAGAACGTGAAAGACAGAGCTAGTGACTTTTACGTATCTAAGTGAACATAAACAAGTCTCAATGAATAACTTGCTGATTATTTTCCTTCCATTGTTACAAGCTCAGGGCCTAGCAGAAAAGCATTATTTTATCATAGGTAAAACTGCATTACGGTGAATTTTCAACTCAATTATGCAAGAGATCGAATAGCAATAAAGGCAGAGGTAACAGAGGGGAAAATGTATGTGTATGACAATGAATGGCTTAGCCTGGTGAAAGAAAATACCAGACACTCAAGAAAGGACCCAGGGAAAATTGTCAAGGTTAAGAAATCTGTTTCCAGTTGCCCTGACTCTCTGTTTTTATTTTTTTAAGATGTCCAATGTGATATTTTGGGTTGTTTTGTTGTTGCTGTTTTTGTTTTATTGAAAAATAATTGACACACAACACTGTATAAGTTTAAGGCATACAGCATGATTATTTGATTTACATATATTGGGAAATGACAATAGGTTCTGTTAACATCCATCTTCTCATATAGATAAAATACAAAGAAAAGAAAAAGAAACACAAAATGCTATAGGACAGGGTAAGAAAAATGAAGGAAACATTTTTCTCCTTGTGACGAGGAGAACTCTTAAGATTTACTCTCTTAGCAACTTTTCACTATATCAGACAGTAGTATAAGCTACAGCCATCATGTTGTACATTACATCTTAGTACTTTTTTGTTGTAGAGATTTCCTCTTTTGCTTCCCTTGCTCCACCTCAGTGCTCTCAGCCTGTCACTCAGGTCAACTTTGTGTAGTTTCATTTACATTTTTACATTTTAAATGTGAATATTTTCATACTAAAGTACTTAAGAAGAAGGATACTAATGGCTGCAATTTACTTTGAAATTCATCCCCCCAAAATAAGATAGACTAGTGGATAGATAAAGTGATGGATAACTGAATAGATGTGAGATAAAGCCACTATAGTAAAATGTTAACCACTAGGGATAGAAAGAAAGGGTGTCCATACCTTGCTATATGTATGAAATTTTTTTTCTAATAAAATGTGGGGGGAAACCTTGGCCACATTGACCCAACTTCATTCAGTTGGAGCCTCCTGAGTTTTGCTCCTTAGTCCTTTTTACATGAACCTATTGTCTTCAATAGGTTTTTTGTTATTTGTTATGATAAAATGTTCCAGGCTCATCGTTTTTTTTTTCTTGTCCCAACCTAGAACAGACTGAGGATACTCCTTTGACTTTGGCTGAACATTGTTTTATGGGCCTTTTCACAGAACAAACCTAAGACAGAAATAGGTATAGAAAGAGAGACGGAGATAGAGGGGAAGACAGAGAGATTTTATAAAATAAGATGCCTCGTGGGTTCATATTGATATTTCCTTTTCATAATAATACTATTGAGATTTCTCTTATCCTTCCCTATACTACTGTATTTCCTTTCTTCCACACTGAGAATATTGGTCCTCAAGGCACAGAACATGATAGAATTAGAATATTTCTCAATTTCTCTTTGCTCTATCCCTTATTATACAAACCTTCTCAGAAAGATGATACTAATATAAGTGATTCTGATTACTTAAACCAATTAAAAATGTTTGCATATGCTTTCCTCAACCCACCATTTTAAAGTCATAATTTATCAACATTATCAGACCTTATAGCCATTCCATACTATATACTCTCTCTCTTTCAACCTTCAGTTAGTCTTATTTCAAAGAGTAACTAGTATAAGTTTTATGCTCATCAATACTCCTAATGTTAATCTCTCCCTAGTCATTTTTGTTTGAAACATTCCCTAGTAGATTCTTCAGG
>PVKE010037544.1:0-15851 GCA_004027555.1 Craseonycteris thonglongyai
TCGCCTCGTTCTTTACACACGCACACCCTGTTCCTTCCCCACCTGCCAGGCCTCTGCTTATGCACCTGTCTAACTTAGAAAGTCGTAAGGTACTTGCTGAGCACCTCCTGTGGGCCAGGCTCTGCTCTGGGCACCAGGTATATAAGGATGAACTTCCTCCCCTATGTCTGCTCATCAGATCTTGTCCCTGCTTCAAGCCTGTCTCACATACCACTTTGTCACTTTGTGTGGTCCTCAGTCCAGCAGCATCAGAGTTCCCTGGGCCCCTGTGGGAAGCACAGAGCCTCAGGCCTCGGCCCAGACCTCCTGAATCAGAACTTCTACTTTATCAAGATCCCAGGGGTTTCATATGCACATTCAAGTTTGTGAAACTCAGGGCTGGGTTCTGTTGCATTTACAAATAGGCCCCCAAGTCTCAGTTGTACACAGTTAGTTGGCTGACAGTGGTGGCGATGACAGTAATTTTTCTTGCCTCTTTGACCTGTCTTTTTTTAAAATACAGGGATGGTGTCATCTTTGCAAAAAGACATGTTAGCTAAGGATGAGCAAGTCCAACAACTCAAACAGGAAATGAACCAACTAAGAAGTGAGAACAAAGAGAAAAATCACCAGCTCGAAGCCCTCAGCTCCAGAGTGAGTGTTGGCATCATCATCCCATTGAAGCTTTCAGGCAAAAAGGAGACACACTCATGTCATTTACCTTGGGCCCTCCTCCCCTTAAATGTTTCTGCCTCCTCTCACACCTTGGGACATGAGGCCAGTGCCCAAGGACATAGGGAGGATAGCTACCAGGTGCATCAAATGCCCATCTGGAAAGATCAAAAGCATCTTTTCAAAGAACAGCATGTATGTTGGTCAGAATAAGCAGACGGTACATGCAAATCTAGCCAGCATTTCTAACACCCAAGAACAAACACGTTATTAGCATGTATTTCCACTGCAGGGCTTAATATGAAACAGAATAGGATCTGTCTGTGGGCAAGGAAGACCATGTTTGCTGCCTTCAAAGCAGAAGGTTTGAGGGTCCAGACCCAGACATGCAGACCCTCATTTGTTCCCTTAAACTTGAGTGTGTCTAAGAATTCCTCGGTGTCAAGTGAACTTGGTGGGCAAGTTAGGAGCTTTTTAAATATGACTTTGACTCCTTGCAAACTTCATCTTCCATCCTGACTTTAGACTCCTCATCCTGTAGGATAGGGTTTCTCCGTATTTGTAGGATTTGTCTGCTTCGATGAGTCGAGGTAAAATCATAGCTTTTATCTCAGGTGCAACTTAGAGTCACAGCAGCTGCCGCATGAGCCAGCTCTGTGTCTGCATGGTTGCTGGGGTGGGAATACATCATGATTTCCAAAGAAAAGGCAGAAGTGGTGTCTGGTGCTGAGTACGAGACCCAGTTTGGATCTGGTGAGAGGCAGGGTCTAACCCCAGTTTCCTTTTATTGTTAACTTACTTGGCCGTCATTTCCCCCATTTGTGAAATAGGGATTCCAAAATCATTTTCTGAGAAGTGGGAGGCTGAGCATACTTTTGCTCTTCTGCCTTTGCCCTGAGCAGGTACCTCGCCAAGCCCTCTGTCCCATCTCTTCCGAGCAGGTTGGCATTCGAAGCTCCTGTGATCTTCGAATCTAGTTTACGTGCGAGTGTGAGAATGTGTGATGTTGGGGAAGAGGTGGGTTGTGCAGCTGATGCTGAGTGGAAGAAACATGGAAAACAGCCCCTGTTCAGCTATCCTGCTTCCTGAATTGCATTTGCATTATTTTTCTCCCATTTCCCCTTCCTCCTTGACCTTGGGATGAGGTCTACCCTCTTTCCTAGTCCTCACTGTCCATCAGCAGCACATAGGCTGCTCACCACCAAGGGTATTGGGCTCATGTATATTTGGGATACCCATCTTTTTTAAAAATAATGTATGTCATGGTGTTATTTTTATAAAAAATAAGTAGATGATATTAAAAAGAAAAATTAAAAAGAGAAGCAAATGCTACCTCAAGAAATCAGCATTAATATTTTAAGTACATTCTTTTAGTCTTGTTTCTCTATATTACCTAGAAATAAATAAAGTTTATATATGTAGCTCTCACAGTGAATTTATACTATGTACATTGAAAACTTTTAAATGCTTATTGTTTTCCCATGTCAATAAATAAAAGCTCTTATGATTGGTCTTAAAAGCTACATAATATTGCCTGACTTGCATAATATAGTAAAGCAGTCTCCTATTGTTAAGATGCTTGGGTTATTTCTTTTTCTTTTCTTTATTTTTATTTTTATTTTTTTCTGTTGCTAAGCATTCTGGGAAGCACATCCTTAACCCTACAGATCGCTGCTCTCTCAGGTGTTGTTCTTAGGATGCATTCCTGAAGTGGGAATTGGGTGTGTGATTGGACTAAACAGCAGGAAATGCTCTGAGGGGCCATCATGGGGATGGGGAACATGGGACCCCAGACAATCCCACGTGACAGTGCTGTCTTTCTTCTCCACAGTGCTCAGTGCTGAAGGGGGAGTTAAACAAGGAAGACACTCAGAAGGAGCACTGGGAAGCTCAGGAGAAAGAATTTAAACTCTGCAAATCCGTGAGTTGTACTTCCTCATTCCTATATCCACAAAAAGGCTAGACTTCGACCTTCAGGTTTTAGGGGGCTCCTTGGCCCACTAGATAGCACACTCTCTAGGGCTTTATGATGGTTTATTTTTGTTAGTGTAGCCTCATAACTCTTTGATTTGCTGTTTCTAACCTCAAGGAGCAAACATGGAAAGACCATGGAAACCACACTCTGCCAGGATTCTCTGCGCACTTGGCTCCAGCCCCTCACCCGATTTCCCTTGGGGCTGGACTGGGGTTGGGATGGGGACAGGGATGGGGGATGGCCAGCTGGCCACCACTTGCTGCCAGAAATTCACTGTGGTTCCCTGCCCCTAGACCTAGGAAGCCCTAACATTTTTATGTTTCACTATCACACTTTTATGATCACCATGGGCACTGTTATTAACCCAAAGTTCCTAAGTATTTATACTTAAATACAATTTTACACCACTTCATAAAACAAAACAAAAAGGTATCTTCGCCTTATATAGGTAATACAATGAAAATACGACCATTACAATGAAAATGTTCGTTTCCTGTGCCAACGGAACCCCCTGCACACCACCAGGCATATGGTTTCCGTTCACTGGGAAACGCCACGCCTTAAACACGAGGAGACACACTGTCCCCGTGGCAGCCACCTTTCTGTTCTCTGCCCCAAATGGGAAAAAGGAAAAAGCACGTTGTTCTCTTCTTCCAGACTCTGCCCATTATGTCTTCCAAACAGCCCTGGTTTAGACTGATCTCAAAAATAGACCCCAAGAAAAGAGATGCCAATGAGTTGACGGATAGCTTGTACTGTTCAATCCAGGGATTGGGCTGATTTTCAAACAAAACTAGTCGTTTTTCTTTACCTGGTGTCAATTGGGGGAAAGCCTACCTTGCTCTACAGATGTAGAATTTTCCCCCATGGGAAGGAATTAGCTAACAGCAGACTAGCCTCGATGAATCGTGAAATGAGTGGTAAAGATTCAGACTTCTCTTCCCAGCAGGCGGCTCGTGCTTGCCACCTGACTTCCCTGTGGTTGAAACTCTTTCAGCAAATCCAAGACATGGAGAAGGAAATGAAGAAGCTCAGGGAGGAGTTGAAGAAGAGCAGTACTGAGCAGAGCATGATCTCTAAGACGCTTCGAGAAAAGAGCAAGGTATGGAAAGGGCAGCGTCCGGGGTCAGACGCTCCATTAACCCTTACAGTGGCCCTGTGTGGCCTATGCTGGTATTAACCCACTTTACAGTTGGGAGCACTGAGGCTCACGGGGGTGAAGGAAGTTGCCCAGGTTCACACAGATAAAGTAGTCATGGCAGAACTTGACTGAGTCCAGGCCTTCGGACTCTGAAGCTCCAAGGCATAACCACTAGCCAGGTGGCCTTCAGATCTTCTTGTAAATTTATCCAGAAATCAAGTTTGCCAATGATGTTCTAACATAAATGCTCTTACTGTTTTCTGTCTGTATGTTCTGTCAGTCATTGAAAGAGCTATGTTTTTTTTTAAATCTCGTCATGATCATTTCTTCTCTTAATATGGCCAATTTTTTTTTTAAGATTTATTATTTTTATTGTTTTTGACAGAGAGAGAGAGAGAGAGAGAGAGAGAGAGATACAGAGACAGAGAGAAGGGGGAGGGCCCAGAACAGTCTCCATAGTTGTACATCATTGGTTTTTCCACATAGTTTCAGTCCACAGGTGGGCGCGGGGCTGCACAGGGCAGGAACTGGGCCAGGGTCTCACCCCGGTGAGAACTGAACTGGGGGCACTCCCCAGCTCAGCACATGGGTCCGCACAGGCCGGGGCCGGGATTTGATCCTCCGTCCCCATGGCTGCAAAGTGAGCGCTTAACCCACTGAGCCATCCCGGCTTCCCCAATATGGCCAATTTTTGCTTTTTATAATTTGAGGCTGTGCTACTAGGTGCATATAAATTTAGAATTTTAATACTTCCCATTGTAAAAAACCTTTGATCATCATAAAATGTCCCTCTTCATCTCTAGTAGTGTTTTCCCCTTAAAGTCTTCTTTCTCATCCATACAATTCCGTCAGCCATACTGGCTTTCTGTGGGTTAGGGTTTTCACAGCATAGCTTTTCCGTAAGTTTTTGTCAATCTTTGTTTTCAGCGTTAGACATCGCTCTTCTAAATAGTATGTCAGTTTTATAAAATCCAGTTTCACAATCTTCCCCTTTGAGCCCATCTGTATAAAACGCCGTTGCTGGTCTACTGGGGTTTACGTTTACCTTCTTGCTTCGTGCCACTTGTACCATACACGATATTTCTTTTTCTCTCCTTTCTTGTGTGGTTTTGAGTTGGTTTTCTATCATTCCATTTTTATCTCTGTTAGCTTGGAAATGTTTCACTCTTTAATTATACTTTCAGTAATAGTAAGGCAATAGCATTCTTCCTTGACTTACCAAAATCCAATATTAATTTTTTTCTCTCGTTTAGTGAGCATCCTATACAGACTATCGCAAGCATTCTCATATTACCAAGACCCTTATGCCCTTCTCCTTGCCAATAAACACTCTAACTTCCTCTACCCCTTCCAGATTTATAGGCCATACGTGTCGTTTTCTAACCTATCCATACGTAAAACCCCCAAAGACATTATTGGTCTTTTTATGTATTCATATCCACACACTACCCTTTCCATTGCCAGTCTTTTCTATGTTTCTGACTGTCCATCTGGGATAATTTTTCTTCTATCTGAAGAACCCTTTAGAGTTTTCCTTCAATGTGCTTCTGCTGATGACAAATTCTCTCTTGTGTGTGTGCTTGTGTGTGCGTGCATGTGAAAGTCTATATTTAACCTTCATCCTTTTTTTTTTTAAGATTTATTTTATTGTTTTCGAAAGAGACAGAGAGAGACAAAGAAAAGGGGGAGAGCCCAGAGCAGTCTCCATAGTTGTACGTCATTAGTTCTTGATATGCTTTTCGTTCCACATAGGTGGGCGGGGGCTGAACTGGGGGGCAAGAACTGAACTGGGGGCCTCCCACATGGGAAGCACTCCCCAGTTCAGCGTGTGGGTCCGCACAGTCCGGGGCCAGGATTCGATCCTTGGTCTCTGGGGCTACAAAGTGAGCGCTTAGCCCGCTGATTCATCCCGGCTTCCCTTAACCTTTATTCTTAAAACGCATTTTAACTGTGTATTGAATTCTACATTGGCACTTATTTTTTCAGCACCTTATATGAGTAAATAGCATTTCTGCTGTCCTCTGCCTCCCTTCATTTCTGTTGAGAACTGATTGGCAGGCCTAACTGTTGGACCTTTGTATAATCTCTTTTTTCTCAGGCTGCTTTTAAGATTCTCATTTATCTGGATTTCCAGAAGCTTTATTTTGATTTCTCTAGCAGTGGCTTCATGGTTAGGTACCTTGTGTGGAGTTCCCGGGGCTTCCTGACTCCTCAGCTTGGGGTTTGGCATTAGTTCTGGCCCTCAGCTGCATCCCGCTTAAAGGGAGGCGCTACTGAAAGGAACACTCCTGACCTGGAGTCTGACATGACTACGTCTATGCTTACTAATAACAATGATGGCAACAGCTATGCTGGCGACTATGCCAGACCTTCCATCTCTTCTCCTCTTCACAAGAGCCCTCTGATCTAGAAATCCCCTCACCATAATCAAGGCTGCTGCTTACTAGGACAATAACTAGCCCAAAGCCACACGGTCAGGGAGTGGTGAAACCAGGATCGGAAGCAGGGTTTATCTGATACCAGTGACTGGCATGGCCACTAGCCACATGTGCCTGTTTACATTGAAATGTATCAAAATTAAGTAGAAGTTAAGAGTCCGACGTCTCACCAGCCATGTGTCAGGCGCTCGATAGCCAGATGTGGCCAGTGGCTGCCGTGTCAGACAGCACAGACACGACCCATTCTGTCATTGCAGAAAGCTCTGTCAGGGCTGCTTTGCCGCCTGGTGACTCACAGCACCATGAACAATGTTCTGGAAGGAAATAAACTAGAGGCAAGGAGCCAGTTAGCACAGGGCAAAGGTTCTCAGTGCCTGCCCAGGAACTTGCACAGGGTGGGGACCGAGACATGGGGGGACATGAGAGGGATGGGAGTGGCACTGGGTGTGAGCAGGGAGCAGGGTGGCAGCTGGAGATGACTCCAGGGCTTCAGGTTGGGGGTGGGGGAGCAGTCAATGAGGTGGGGAAAGTAGACAGGGCAGAGTCCAGGGCGGGACTTGGCTTTTGTAGCATATGAAGAAGTCTGCAGGAGTTGAGGTCAGAGCACATTTAACCCGGGAGACTTGCTCAGGGGGGAAATTAGGTCCAGAGAGGTCACTGGCTTTCCCAGAATAGCATCACTCCTGAGTGGCTCTCCCCGTATCCCACACTCCTCAGAAGAAAGCTCTAAAGGGCTTTTTGGGGTCCTTTATTGCATCTATGTGACACCCCCACTTCAGCTCCCTAATAAGTAGCTTGTGAAGTTGTTTCAATACAAAATCCTTTCCCTTATTTAGGAGAGTTTGTGCCATTTCCTGATAGTGCCAAAGAACCTGGGCTCATCAGGAGCTCCCCAAATGTTTATTGTTTGAAAATTAATGGAGCGGCTGCAGGGTCCTATAATGGCCAGCAGAGGGAAGCACTGAGCACCCCGGGTCCCCTCCAGTTGACTACCGGTATACAAGGGGGAATAAATAGACAAGCTTTCCCACTTTAAACACTGCCAAGAGTGGATTTCACTGGTGAGTGTGTGCAAATGTATGATAATAAACCCAATAATAACATTTACCAAGTTCCCTTCACGGGCCAGTTACTAATGGCATGAGAACAAGGCTACATGGTAAACATTCCTGTCCACGTTGATAGTTAACAATACCCAGCGTGCTTACCACACTTTTCCATGTATAAGATGCCCCCATGTATAAAACAACCCCTGCTTTTCTAACCCAACATTAAGAAATCAGTGCACGGATTATTCCCGTGTATAACACGACTCCCAATTTCTGGTCTAACAATTTTAGACAAAAGTATCGCTTTATATGGAGGGGGGTGGGGGGAGGGCGGTATATACTAAGCAAAGCAAGCCCTTAAGATGTACTGGCTCTAGTCTAAACATTTTGAATCCCCCCCCCCCAATACCTCTGTGAGGTGGTACTGGTATCGTTCCCATTCGACAGATGAGAACACTGAGTCACAGAGCATTGAAACTCCCCCAGGGTCATAGGGCTTCTTAGAGGCCAACCTGGGGTTAGAGTCTGCGATCAGATGAATGTAGCTGAGCCCCCAGTGCAGAGCGGCCCTTTCCCTCCTCCTCGTGCACGCCTGTGACCCCTGCCACGTGGACTGCAGCTGTCCCTACCCCTCTGGGACTCCCCCGGCCCATTAGACCTGCTAGAGGAATTTCCCCAAAGTGCATTATGATCACATTAGCAGCAAGCGCATGCTTTCATCGTCCTTTTAGGTTGAAGAGAAGCTTCAGGAGGATTCCAGAAGGAAATTGCTTCAGCTACAAGAAATGGGGAACAGAGAGAACCTCATTAAAGTCAATTTGGAAAGGGCGGTAGATCAGGTAGGCGTGCTGCCGAGCTCCCGTCACTGGCTGTGCTGCATGGGTCTGCTCAAGCGAGGCTGAGTGAGGAAGGCAGCTGGAGTGGCTTTTGCATCCCAGAGGATGTTGCTGAAGAGGCTTTCCTGCTGGGAAGCCCACTCCCTAGTCTGCCATTGTCCTTGACCCTGACCCAGCATGCACTCCTCGACCCCTGCCCCAATTCCCCAGCCGTGCACTTCCCTCTTGGGGAGGGTTTGGCCCCAATACTGCTTCTAATACTTACTCCCTCACATTTTCATTCTGACATTCACCATGATCTTTCTTCCTCTGGGTCCCAGCAGAGGTCACCATCAGTGTCCATAAAGAAGTGCCACATAGGACCCCAGAATGTGAGAGCTCACGTGAGATGGGGACCCCCTGGGCAGGGTGGGGAGCAGGCTCTGATCTGGGTCGCCGTTTCTCTAATGGTCTGGCCCAAGAAGGCCCAGTGGCACGGACATGAGGGCCAGACGTGCAAACAGGACTTCACCAAAGACTAAGGGAGAGCACACTAGACGCCAGGACGGGGGCACTGGCCCCCAGAATACAGCCCACTGAGGCAGCCAGCCTTGGACTCCTCCTTAGGATCCCGCCTGGCAATTACGGCTCCAGGGCATCCAAGAACATGTAGTATGGACATGTGTTTGTGCCTTTTATTTTCTGGGAGGGCAGGTCACCGTGTGTGCTCATTGGATTCTCAAAAGGGTCTCTGAACCACCAAAAAAATTTAAGGACCTCAATCCTTAAGGACTCTCCCATCCCACCTACTCATAGCCCTGCCCCCAAAGCCCTTCCATTTGGTAGCCTCTGAGCCTGAACTAGCAGTGTGACAGGGTTTTGTTTCACACACAAGTGAAATAGTGATGCTGACTGTTGGGCAGATTTTAAAGCCCTGTCGACAAATATCCACTGTCATCGCCTCAGGATCATTATTTGTTCTGCAGGGTGGCAACCCCTTAACGCGGAGCCTGCCCATTTGTGCACCGGGGCTACCCCTCACCTCTCCTGCACTCTGCACCCCCCAACACACACCTGATTTGAAAGCATAATTAGTGCCACCTGCCCAAGAGCCAAGGTCCTGGTTATGACTCTGGGCAGAGACACTGAGATTCTTCCAAGTCTGGACTCCAGGGTGAGCCCTCTCTGTGCCCGGCCCTCCCCACTCCAGCCCCTGACCCCATGGCCCCACTCCCTGTCTCAGATTCGCCCTCTCCCAGGCGAGCGGCTCCAGGGCTGGGCACATTGTCCGGGACTACCTGCCCCTCCACCCTGAGCAGTGCTGTGGGATGCCCACGGTGGTCATGGGGACCACCACTCACAGGCCCTCTCTACGTAACCTCTCCCTTGGGTGAGTTAGGACACTCCCCTTGGTGTGGAGCCACCCCAGTCGGCTTCTGGCAGGCTGACCACAGGGATGTCCTTAGGGGGTTCATCACCCCAAGACTTGGTTCCCCAGAACTCCACACTGTGCAGTAAATTCCAGTGTTTGGGGACCTGTTGACTTTTAAGTTGATTCAGTGGCCCTTCCCAGCCTTTCACGACTCTGGTTTAGAGTCTTCAATGACGACCATGTGTTGCTAGTGAACTACAAGCCCAGACCCAGGGCCCCCGTGCTGGTAAATTCCCAGAGAAAATTGGGCTTTTTTGCTTCTCACTTCTCATGGAGCCTAGGACACCTTGAACTTCTAGGGACTCTATAAGCCCCAATTTAACTGAGCTGTTCATCAACTGTGATTGGAAAACCCCAGCACCAAGGAGGCACTCAACAAAGGCGGCTGCATGGGAGTAGAGGTGTGTCTGACAGATGTCTGCACCAGCACTCAGCGAGCAGTTACTGAGTGTCCGCTCTGGGCCAGGCGGCGTGCCAGGCCTGGGGCTACATGGTGAATACAACAGTCTCGGGACACGCATGGTCTACGACACAAAACAGCAGAAGGGAGCGCGTCCTCCTCTCCCCAGGCACCCTTGCTGATTACACGATTTACTTGGGCTGACAGCCTCAATATTTATTTCAGTCTGGTGCCAGCTTAGCAATTACAGAAGAGTGCTCCCAGCCCCAGGCCCCCCACTGGATAATTGGCAGCCAGCGGCTCTTCTGAGAGCTTGAGATGTGTGCGTGCTGACCATGTGTGTCCGTTGGGTTAGGCAGGCAGGGCTGAAGGTAATTAGAACCTGCTGCTCCGTTCTCTTGCGTGGGCACGGCCCCTTCCAGGGAGAGGTGGAGATTTCGGTAGCCTGTAATGACCATTAAAGGTGTGCAGACCCTTCTAACCACTTGTTCCTGGACCGGGGTGATGGAAATGACCCCCCCACCCCACCCCCAGGCTTGCCAGCTCCAGCCGCCCCCCTGACTTAGTTGCCTTCCCTCTGCAACAGCTGGAGCATTTCAGGAGTCAGGTCATCAAGGCCACTTACGGGCGAGTGAAGCCATTCCAGGACAGACCTGTCACCGACCAGCAGGTTCGTGTGGATTTTGCACTTCCTTCTTTGGGGACCCGGACCACAGACACTTGGGAGCATATGTTCCTGTTTTTGTTGGTGGCACATATTTCTTGCACTGTTGCTACACCATAAAGATTTGTTTTGAGTTTATGGAATTTCCACTGGCTTTTAAAGTAAAAGCCAGTTAAACTCCCTTGAAATATTTCTATGAAAATCAAATTAAATCCCTCAGGCCTGTTTCTGGCCACCGGACACGCACGTTGAACCTGGGCCAGCGCTGTGAGGAAGGGGTGCCCTCGCTGACGACACGATGCGTGCTGAAGAGGGGAGGTGGCCGTGAGGACGGGGCTCTGGCTGTAATGGCTGCCTTGTTGTTTGTTGTTCTTCCCAACCCTGTGTCAGCATGTGCCTCTCATTGGCTGCAGGAGAACCTGACCTCCTCTCTCTGAGCCCACAGCATCAGGCTGTTATGAATCGCTCCTAGAAGGCGGAAAAATCTAGAACAAGTTCATGGCAACAGTATAGGCCTTGGGCTCTTAAAAATCATCCCTGATCCCAGGAAGCGTGACCCGGTGACAAAGTTGAAGCCCTCCTCCAGAGCCGAGGCGAAGGCCTGTTCCGGCTCCTTCCTCACCCGCTGAGACGGGAGCTTGGCTGATGCGCCCCGTTCCCTCCTCCTGGGGCCACCCTGTGTTTTAAATCTTTTTTTGCTTTTTCTCACCAGGTGATAGAGAAGATTACTCAGGTCACTGAGGACAACATCCACTTCCAGCAGAAGTGGACCCTGCAGAAGGAGAGTCAGCTCCACAGTGCCAGGCAGGAGGAAATGGCAGAGAACATCGGGAAGCTGAAGACATCGCTGGACAGCTGCCAGGTGGCCCCTTCGCTGCTCCTCCCAGATGTCCCCGCATCTGATAGCTGTGCTGCTGGTTTGGCAAATGGCCCTGCTTTCATGCCGGCCTTTTCTCCTGTTGGGGAAACTTGTTTGAGAACAGAAAACAAAGGACCTCGAAAAAAAAGCCTCCCAGTTGAACTTGGTGTAGCCAAGGAAAAGATGCGCAAGACCCTCCTGGGGCTGATTTTGGAGGTCACAGACTCCGGGGCTGGGGGATGGGGGGGGAAGGAGGAGGGAAGGCCCAGGTTATTTCCAGAGAAACCAGAGACATCCTGCTCCTTATTTGCATTTTCTTTTTGGCCCTCCAAGGAACGGCTGGCTGTCCTTACCCCTGTCGCCTTTGACTGTGGAGGGGGCAGGACCGGGGCTTATCAGAGCAGCAGCTGCTTCTGCTTTCTCTGGAAATCAGCAGCTACTATTTGGGGAGTCTGTGCAAGCGCTGACTCGTCAACACTCTTTCAAATCAGGAAGCTGCTTTCTGACCGTCCTGTGTGTTGATCTCAGCAGGAATTTTGATGAATAGAAATAGCCAGATTTTTTGTGCTCATTTCAGCCAAATTGTTCTTGGCAATCCGGCTTTGGAATTGGATAGACCTAAGAGGGGGGGTCTCTTTGACCCCCCCCCCAAATCTGAGTTAGAGTGCAAACAAAATAAAAGCTGCCAAAACCCAAAAACAAGTAAAACCGAGCCCTCCCAGTGCTGCTGACGTGTGGCGATGCCCGCTTCCTGACAAAGGCGTTCTTCACAGAGGCCACAGGGGTGCTATTTCTGGCGGTGACGTCTGGGCTCCTCTGATCTCATCCATCTCTTTCCAGGCTTGCATGAAAATGTCTTGCTGTAGCAGTGACCTGAAGAAGGAGGTTGGGCTCCTTCAGTCCCTGCAGGTGAGCCCGCCTGTCTCGGGGCTCCAGCAGGTGGCGCTAGACATCCTGCGCCTGTCGCAGTCCTGGCTGGAGGCGACAGAGCGTTTGGTCCGGGACGTGGGGATCCAGCTCTCCAGCTCCGACAAAGGTGACTGGAGCTTTTTTCTCACATAGTTGCATGACTAAAATGTCATGTTGAGTCGTGTTGTGGTGGGACACTGGTTGAGGGATTGCTTCTTAGGTAGGTGGCCAAGTAGCCCTGTTCCAGACTTTGCTCTTCCCCTTGAGACGTGATTTCCCTTGGGGAAGGGGCGGGCGAATAAAACAAAACACATGTGAGGCACGATTACTGGAGAAAGGTGAGACGTGACAGGCAAACGGAAAATTAAATCAAAACTATACTAAATCCTCTCCCTCAGAAGCACCCACTATTCCACAGGTGTTTTTAATAGACATTTTTAGAGCAGTTTTAGGTTCACAGCAAAATCAAGAGGAAAGTACAGAGATTTTCCATGCGCCCCCTGTCCCCTCTTCTTGCACAGCCTCACCAATTAGCAACATCTCCCACCAGATGGTTCGCTGTTATAACTGACAAGCCTACATTGTCGTTATCACCCATAACTTATTCAGCCAGCCCTTCATGAGGGCATTTAAGTTATGAGCTATCATAATTTATTCAGCCACCCCCTTACCAGGCCATTGCAGTTGTTCCCGGCTCTCCGCACTCACAGGTACCGTTGCAATAAACAGTTGTACACAGGCACCTGTTCCCCTTCCCTTTGCCGTCCTGCTGGTGGAAGGATGTGATAAACTGCACGCTTACGAGAGACGGGGCGCTGTGCAGGGCAGAGATGTAAGCGGGCCAAAAACAGGTCGAATCCAAGTCGGGGGGTGTGGTGTTGACTCAGTTTCCTGAGGAAGAAACAGGCACTATCCCTGCCCTCACGGATCTTGTGGTCTTGGAGAAGAATAGGGTGGGCATCGATGGGAGCAAACCTCATCGTAAAACTTTACTGGTGACAGTGGCTAGGAAGAAGTGTGGGGCTCTGACCAGGGTGGCAGGGCGTCTGCAGGTGCGTGGGAGCTCTTTGCCGAAGGGGGGAGGCTTGGGGGGAGCTTTCTGGTGAAGACTCTGGAGCATTTAAGAGGTAAATCGACAGGCCTCGGTGGTGGCATTGGCTACGGTTGGAAAGGAAGTGACAGAGAGGGAGGGGTCTGCAGACCTCCAGGTCTCTGGCTGGTGTGAAAGGACTGATGTGGTTCCATCACTGAGATCCAGAGTGAGGAACGTGGCCTGAGAACCATGTGTGAGGGGAAGATACGCATGAGGGCCTAGGAGACAGCCAAGAGGAGGTGTCAAGGACGCAGCTGTCACCCAGGGTGTCTAGTCTGGAAATAAGCATTAGTGACGTATGCCCAGCACCCAGAACTGTGCCACATTGCGAGTGCTCCATAAACACCTGTCTGTGGGAGGACAGATGAGGGAAGAGCCATCGGTGTGAATGATAACTTAGGAAGAGAATGCTGAGTGGGAAGGGAGAGAGCCCAGGGCCACGCCTGGAGGAAGCGCAGCGTTTGGAAGAGTGCTGATACTTCTTGCTAAGTGAGGCTGTGTGCACGTGACATTTTTACAGCAGTGAGTGAAGAATAGAGGAGTGATTTTTTTCAACTCTGATGATTCAGCCTCCCCAGCCAGGATGTCTATGAAGTCATCCAGAGGTGCTGTAACATCTTAAAAGAGAAAAGAAACCAAAAGCAAAAACAAGAGTGACTTTATATGCGTGCCCGCCCCTCGCGTAAGGCACAGAGACCAGGGCGGCTGATGGTCCCAACCACCCAGCGGCAGGCCCTGCTGCTGTCCTTGTGGCCGTGTGGAGGGTGCGTAAGTTCAGGTGAAAGGTGACCACACTTCCAGCTGTCCTTCAAGGCTGGGGCTAAAACAAAGACAGACCATGCTCTCCGTCCTCATAACAGTGGGGCCACTGTCCCCTCCCCACACCCAAGACGCCCTGTTCCTAGAGGACAGGTTCTGTCGTTAATGTGGGCAGCGTAGGGCTCAGCGTTTTGTCCCGAAGGTGCCGTCTCCCTGGCTCACACCCTCAGCCAGGGCCGAGCCCCGTCTGCATTACAGCAGGTTTCTGAGCAGGTCTGGGCTTCCGGGACCAACACCAAGCTGTGAGTCTCAGCTGTGCACTTACAAATTGCTTGACTTCTCTGGGCCTCCGTTTACTAGTTTATCAACTAGGGCTAAAATCTCAGAAGGTTGTGAGGATTAAACGATGTTATGCACCCCCACAAATGGTAGAGCCTGGGTCACCGTTCGCCTTAAAAAGTGGGGGCTGTTGTCACCACCAGCCTCACACACCTGGCCCTGGAATGTGGCCTAAATGAGGTGCCAGCCAGGCGGGTGCATGCCCAGAAGCGCAGCTTGATGTAGTCACACCACAGGGACTTCATCTGCAACCCCACCCCATCTTCAGTGGGCAGCAAATGGGATTCTCTGAGCCCTTCCCAGGCCTCCTTCCTAGAGTCCTGACAGTGGGCCTCATGTCCCAGCCCAGCGGTAAGTCTGGGACTCCACTCAGCTCCCTTGCACCTCAGAGCCCCCGCCCCTCACCACCATACTACCTGCCTCTTAGAATATCATCCTAAGACATAAAAGTAAGGTGACCAGATTTTAACATTGGTAAAGCGGGACACCATTGACCGGGGGGGGAGGGGGTTCTTGATTAAAAATTTGGTCTATCTCCTGCCATTCCCTAGCTTGTCGTGCATTCTTTCCAAAACTCGGGACTTTTTTAAAACATTGTGGGACGCGGGACAAATTGTTAAAAATCAGGACTGTCCCTCCAAAAGCAGGACATCTGGTCACCTTGCATAAAACACACCTCACAAGTCAGGTTTGTGAATCTTGAAACAAACTCCCCAGGGGGATCCAGGTCTGATAAGTGGACAGCGAAGCCACTTGTGTTGGGTGATGTCATGAGCAGCCCAGAAAGTTGGTAAGGAACTAGCTGTCTGGCCCAGCTGGGAAGAATCATCTGAGGAGGAACCTTGAAACTTAGTTCCCCACTCCGCCCACCTGCTTTCTCAGCCCCTTTGATAAGGGAGAAGGGCAGCATTTTTCTTTGTTAAGTCTGTAAGACTTTGTTACAAATAAAAGTCTTCCCAGCATACATAAAAAGTCACTCTTTCTCAGATATCCAAGTATTTTTAAGTGAAAAAAATAGGTGAGCTGTAATGCACTATGCATAGTATACTCCCATTTTTGTTTTTTACAAGTCAGTATCTAACAACACCCATTTATGATAAAAACACTGAATAAAATGGGAATTGAAGGGAAGTACCTGAACTTAATTAAGGCCATATATGACAAACCCTCAGCAAATATTATACTGAGTGGGGAAAAGCTGAAGCCTATTTTCCTAAAAACAGGAACAAGACAGGGATGCCTCCCTGTCACCACTGCTGTTCAACATAGTACTAGAAGTTCTAGCCAGAGCAATCAGACAAGAGAAAGCAATAAAAGGTATTAGAAT